>ML812807.1:0-29161 GCA_009831015.1 Picea engelmannii
AAACACACATTGTCTTGTTTGTCTTTTAAAGTTTGCTTGGTTGAAGTATTAGTGTATGCTACATCAATGAATTGATGTTTAAGGTACTGATGGTTGTATTACTATTCAAATAATCAATGTTAGGCCAATGACTCACACTATGAAGGTGGAAGTGAATTAAGGATAAGCATGCTTCATTATTACACAAGAGTACATGAAAATCACATCAAGGTAAGCCCATGGAAGTTTTGAATTTGAATTTACATTCTCTTGCAGATTTATCAATGATTATGAATGCATCATGTCATTGATTTAGGTGTTACAAGAATGACTTAGTGAGATATTGGGATAATAATGTTTACATGGAGATTTATTTCACTTGGTAGCATAGGCTTAGGAAATTTCCTGAATCATTTGTCCTTTGAAATTTTTGATGAAAAGTGCTTATGTCATCTAATGCATTGGTATTGCTAATGAGACCTAGTTGTAATCATTCTCATCCAATGACTAATATTGCTTATGTATATTCCCTCTCTTTAGTGGTTGGTGAATCACTCTAAGATGAGATCGATTAGTTTTATAATTGCTGTCATTACCACATGTTTTAATCATTGCAGCCTTGAATATTGCAAGAAGTCTTTCATCAAAAGCATCAATATTACCATGGTCATCTGTGGTGTCATGATCATTTGTTATTCTTAGTTCTTTTCTTAACTCATGGAATAAGAAGTCTTTCATCAAAAGCATCAATATTACCACGATCATCTATGGTGTCATGCTCAAATGCTATTCTTATCTCTTTTCTTAGAATTCACCGAAGAATCAATTGTAGACACTACAAAGAACTGTCAAAAGTCGGGAAGAACAAAAAACAATTTGTTTTCCAATACCCTATAGCCTGACAACATCAAGTCAATAATCTATAACAATATATATATTGTGGTCATATCCAATAGGTAAGTTCGACATCTCAGATACCCCACTCTATATTTTGTACAGAACATTCCACAAATTGTAGGTTTGGTCCTCTTATGAGCTTGAGAACAAGCAACACTTAATTGCAATCTTCAAGAAAAAATGATGCTAACAATGACTCAAACTAAAAGCACCAAATATTTACAATCCAAAATCAATCATTTTAGTGTTATTTAGGCATGGATACCATTCCCATTCCCATTTGAGAAGCAACTAGGAGGTGGATTCCTTTTCATAAAACCATTAACATGACCATTCACAATGCCATTTCCAACACCATTTGACGCAAACCCATTAACAAATAACAACACCAATTACACTGCCATTTTCAAACCCATTCCTTCCAGGCAATGTAGAAGTTCTTCTATTATCATCAACATGTGGATGACCCAAATTGCTTGGTTTTCCAGGGTTCTTCAAATATGAATCAAGCTGTGACATGTGAAGAAGGAGATGGCACTAGGTTTTATGAGGGTATAAAATCTAGGGCTAGTCTTTGTGAGGTTTAATCCTATGCATACAAAGGTATAGTCCTAGGGTTTCAAACTTCCAAGTCTTCTTGGCTATCTAACTTCCAATTTAAGGTGTTACTTGACTCCATTTTCCCAAGGAAACAAGACAACACTAATCTTTTTCTTGCAAGTTATACAAACTCTCAATCAATACTCTCTCTCTCTCTCTCTCAAAGAATTGTTGTTAGATATTGTATTTCATCTTCATGCTTATTGTGGCTCAACGCCTTGCATCCTATTCCATTTATTTGTTGTTGTCATAAATTTTGTTACAAACACTAGGGCTTGAGCATATTACAAGTAATTAGCTTAATTTCACAATATCGCATGCATACAATCATTGTTTAACATATCATACATATTCTACTCACTAAATGTCGTATTTTCTAATAAGTATTTCTTGATTTTAGGACTGCTAACTTGTTGTTGTTACAATTCAAAATATTGTTGAAGCACATTGTCTTTTATCATAAGTTTGATTACAAAAACCTTTTCTCTTTTATGGCTAGTGTTTTGGGGATTATTTTCATTGCTTAGAATTGTTTATTGACATTAAAAGAATTAGAACACCTCACACACATACACATGGTCAATTATCATGTAGTGACTATAACATCACAACAAAAGAACATGTAGAACACTCCCACTTAGTAATAAACCAACACAGTAAGTGTGTCACCATAGCACTAAGATATGACACAATATAAAGAGTGCTCCAATATCAACCATGGTACAACAATAACCCATGATTGGAGACCATAATATGTTCCAAGGGTAGAAACCAATAACATGCAAGCAACTACTTTTCTATAGAAACTGCACATCCACCGTCAGTGGTGGTAGGACAAGCCACAAGGGAAGTTCTAAGGAAATCATGTGCATCTAATATAATTCCCCTATATATGCCAAGTAATTCATCAGTGTCATCCTGTAAGTCTTTGTCATGTGATGGAAATCACAATGTGAAACCTTATGCAATATGAGGTGTAACATAATTGTTTCAGTAACATAGTTGTTTCAATAACACAATTGTTTAAGTAACATGGCTCATTTACCATTTGATGTGCCCACTGACTTGAGTGTTAATGATTCAATTGATTTAGCCAAGGATCATCCTTGTGTTTATGACATGTATAAAGACCTACTTTCTTGTTTCGTTATTGGTGAATGATATCACTGTGCATAATTGTATGTTGGATTTTGGAGCATCTAACATCATTATGCCATATGGAGTTATGTGTTAGTTGGTCTTGAAAGTTATGATACCTTATCAGAATGTGTATTCCATGTACAACAGGAAGGAAGAGGTTTGGGTTTTGATCAGAGAATTTCATGTATGGTTAACAACTTATCTAGGAGGGTAATTTGTATGGATGTTGTGGGGGAAGAAGTACCTGAGTCATGGGACATGTTACTTTCCTAGAGGCAGGAAAAAACACTGGGAGTTAGTATTCAACTTGATTTATCATATGATAGTATTATTCTTATTGCACCTAACGGATATGTCAAGCTAAATAGTGAACCAACAACTCTCTTTCTATTGATTTTCTTAAACAATAGACAAAATATGTAGCTTGTGTTGAGGAGGATTTGGGCAATAGTATAATCACGATAGAGAGTGAGTATTCATCTTCAATACTTGGTAGTGAGATTCCATCTTCAGCTTTAGAGGCATTTTCAAAGTAGGACACTCCATATGATATTTGGACCATGCATTTTGATGGAGCTATGACAATATATGGTAGTGGTGATGGTATTGTTTTTACTTTTCCTTCTGGTAATATACTTACATATTCTTTCTGCTTGGAGTTTGAGTGTACTAACAATATTTTAGAATATGAAGCTCTTTGCTTGGTCTTAATCTAGCCAGAGAAAATAAGATTTAGATTTTTCTTGGTCTTAATTTGGTTAGAGAAAAGAAGATTGAGATTTTGTGTTTGAAGACTCTAACTTGATTGTGCATCAGGTTAGAGAACAATGTTTGGCCAAGCATTAGAGGCTTAAACATTATCAAAATCAAGTTTGGGATTGTGTTGAACTTTTTGACGGTTTTTCTATTACTGCAATTCCTAAAGAAGAGAGAATTTACTGATTCATTAGCTATTGCAGAACCATACACATTTTCCCATGGATGAAGTGAAGATGGTCCATACACATTTGTCAAAGAGTATATTAAATAGATTCCACGTCCTTGAGGACAATAGAAGTGAATTTATGACCAACATATATTGTTTTCACCATCATTATATTTTATCACAACCATCAAATCTCCAATAAATCAACCACCTTTGTATCATATTTCAGAAAACAATATAACAAAAAGTCTCCAACAATTATAAACTGAAACTGTTATAAGGATCACATGATGCCTACAACTTTGTATGTCCTCCTAGAACCTAGTCGCATGGTACCCCCCATATGGGTTGTTGAACCCTGTATGAAAACTAAGATCACTTCATATTAACCAAGTAAACAACCAAAACTATTGGTCCATACGTCTAATAGATGAATAATTAATTCAAGTGTAGAAATGAAGTGTCCTACCAGAGAATATCTACCTCTGGCATGAAAATAACACAGGGATGTTCAGTTTGTGGGTAAAACTTTGTGTTGTCTCGCCATTCCAAGAACCTACCATAATCAATAGAAAGAAGAGTAAAAATCAAACTAAACTTTGGAAAAAAAACCACCCCATTCTTTTTCTTCAATCAATAATTTGCAACTAAATGATGGCCATAAACAACAACAAACTTACAGAACAAGCATACTCAATCACAACAATTTCCATTTCCATTCTCATATCCTACTAGGAGCTCAGTTATCAATTTTTAAAGGGATAAAAGAATTACAAATGTAAATTTTCCTTAAAAATTATAGGCTGAAAGGAATCTTGAATCTTAATTAATAAAATAACTGTGAAGTGAATTTCAAATAAAAGTCAAAAGACAAAGAAAATAAATATCATGGGGGCATCAAAAGGTATTTTAAGGATGAAGGTGTGGAAATTCATCTCTACTATTGTTAATTGAGAAAATTCATTGCAAGTAGAAGGCTAAAGCACTTGAAGCTTTTAAAAAATTGAAAACCTATCTCTCAAAACCAACATCCCATCAAATTTAACCAGATTCAATCTTTTGAAGTTTTCCATTGATTCCTCGATTCAGGGCATTGGATGTCATTCTTTTCCATGGCTTGCTCGATTCATGGGCACTGAAGGTTGAATTCTCCCTATTTTCTGAGATTCATGGAAATTTCATTGCTCACACTTCCTTGAGTTTGGGTACATGAGAATATTTCTCAAATTTGAGCAAAGGAGTTGAAAATTTGAAACTTTCTCGACTGTTTGGAGGATTAGGATCGAAATATATGTGGATGATATTCAGTTCCTAGTGTTTAATCAATTATTTACATTGGATAATGTGAGATGTAATGGAGTTCTTGGGATGCCAATAAAAGGAGAATTGCACAATATAACATAATTTACAGTAGGGAATGAACAAAGGATGAATACCACCATTATATTAGGTGCCTAATCTTGCCATAGTAGGCCTTGAAACTAGGTGGATATACGCAACATAAATGCATATTTGTTTTGTCATTATGGGAATTATATATTGTCTTAACAAGCCTTAGAATCACATGGGAACATGCAAGACATATGAGTATTAGTGTTGTCACTTTGATTACTCTAGCATTTGGGTTTATGGTTGCCTTAGGTCATCTCATCTATTTTTTTTTATAATATAGACCAAAGCATAAGGCAATGAAATGAATTCTATAGGAACATCTCAATTCTATATTCTTTCTATGTCAATTCAAGGCACCTCGGGGTGGAGGGATTCATATTGCAATGCCACAACAACATTACTGAGAGGATTAAATTAAACAAGATTTACCACAATGTCCTCAATTTCTTATCATATGGGATCATCATCGATCTTCTCCGATCTTCTTGTTCTAAAAATATCAAAGACTTCAATGTCAGAGGCAGGAGGAATTATTCAATTTTTGCAAACTTTGTCCATTTCTCTTATTGCAAGAACACAACATATTATGCTCCTCATATAATGTAAATCAAAATTGAAAATTTTCATTGGATAAACCATAGGGGAAGGCTCTGCAGTATTATTTTCAACTTTCAAGTTCAACTATTCAGATCCTATTTTAGAATTTTGAGCTTTGGGTAGGTTCAAGTGGATTTTTTTGCCAATTTCCAGTTATGCATATAAAATTGTCTATTTGAAGTTACTAGGAATGTATTAGGTTGTATCTTTTCATGTTCACGAATAAGAAATTTTTTCAGGTTTGGAAATTTCCAGTGTTCTTCAACATTAATTCAATTACTTCTTTGAAGTCAGTATGTAGGGTCAAATCCCATTTGAAGATTTATCAAGAACTGTTTGTTGTGGCCTCATGCTTATGCATATGAAGGCTAGTTTGTTGTTGTTTCCTTATCTTATTGTTTGCTTTGTATAGGTTGAAAAAAATGCAATGCATGGTGGATTTAATCATATAGGTTGTTGGCTTGCAATGGTTCTATTTAATAGTTATATTTTCAAGAGGTCTGTTTGAGGATAGAGATGAGATTTAAGAATTAAGGCAATTCTCTCTATTTTTGCAATTTGTTTGTGTATTATTTTGCATCCTCGATTGTTACTTATGGTTTATTGTTGATTTACATCATGAATATATTCCTATATTATGTGAGAGGCACACGACATCAAAGTTGAGCTCAAATGGAGATTTACAAACAATAAACTCCCTTGGCTTCCGAGGAGAAACTTTAGCCAATATGAATTTTGTGGCACATGTGACTGTTACAACAATAACAAAAGTTCACACACATGGATACAGGTAACCCTCATTATAGTTCTCTTTAATTCTTTCTCTTATGTTACAGGTCACTAGAAATCTATAACTGGCATGGTTGTACTTATATAAGCAGTGAGAAAAATGTTTACAGTTTTCTTCTTAGGGAAAAGCTAATCTTGTATTTAATTTAATTTAATTTTGGAGAAGCTTCCTTGTGTCCTGATGCAACAAGTTCACTATTCCCCAATCGAGGAGTGTTAGAATTAATGTAGCTAGATTTTGAATTTTGGCATTCAAATCAAAACCTCTTGGCTAAGAAGCTGAGAGTGTAGGGGTGTCTAATCCAACAAAGTTACCCAATACTTGCACCTGGCGCCAACCGCAAACACAAGTACATGCACTAGCACAAGTGGTCCTTGAGTGGAAAAATGTCACTAGGGAGACTTGAGCCTTGGCAGGGACATTAACAACACCCTGATTTCATTGTCCAAGCAAGCCCATGTTGGCAATATTGTATTTAATTGATAAATATGAAATATTGAACATGGTCTTGACTCTTCCCCATATAATTGGATTTTTCTTGATCAAACCTAATATTGAACATGACAACTAACTATTATGTTATTTAGACAAGACAAGATAATATAATTTTATTAATGTCCAACATTTGACAAAAAGGTTAATGGGACTTAAAAGTTAAAATTACAATCAGTGATATCAATTTTTATGGGTTCCCTAAGCTATGATGATAGCATAAAGAAAAATATAATATGACCTAAATATTATATCAAACAAGAGGAAGAGAAGAGAGTGCAAGAGAGCATCTAACAGTCTGTAAGACAAGATACAAAGGATCAGGGTGAGGAGGCAAAAGTGTCTGCGGTGGAGTCAAGCACTGAGAATGATCAAATGCATTGCCTAATGATGTTTGGGGAGTACCTAGGGGTGATAGGACTTGGTTGGATGATATTGGGATGCATTTGAGAAACATGAGTAGACCTTCTATGTAAGAGAGTGACAACATGGCAAGAATCGAAACCCGGTTCCTTCCTTCATCAATAAAAGGAAGAGAACTTTGGAGCCCTATTTTTACACATCACATGTTATGGATTTGCATAGTTTCAAAATACCTTTAGAAAACAAACATATATTCTTACAAATTACCTTCCTCCTAGGTATTCAACTATATCAAGCAGGAGGTTGGAGCTTGAAATAAAGTAATAAAACAAATTGTTGTAGCAGTTGAATCAACAATAGCTCATGCATGGTCACCAACAAATATGATTGCTCTAGTTTTGCATCTACAGGTTCATGTCAATGGATATCTACGTCATTCTTGTATGCATTGAGTACAAAGCATGCTATGTATCTTGTTTCTTTTCCAATGATCACTTTACAGGCAATGCAATTTTGTTTTTTTACAAAATTCAGCAGAGCAGTTCTGGTATGTCATAAACAAAATTATGGGAAAAATCAAGGCCAACATAATTTCACGTTGACAATTCACTTGGATACAAGCCAAAACTATTGATCAAAATCTTGCAAGTAGGGAGGCAACACTAAATAATGAGAAAGATATGCCATACATATGGTAAGGGCCAAAATTGCAAAAATGTATCAGGGCTTGGATCACCTCATTCTTGTTGAATAGACTCAAATGGAAGAGCCTGTCTCCTCTGGTTCTTTCTTTTTAAATAAAACCACTTATTCCCCATGATCCTGTACTTCTTGCAAAATTTAACACTAAATATGAAGTATGTTTAGCCTTCTTAGACAACTTCTTAGATTTCTCTTTGTACTTGTCTTTCTGTGATGAAACTGTTGCAATCTGGGCTTTCAAGGTAGAATTCTCTTTCTTCATAAATCTGTTTAGCACTCTATATTCCTTAAGCCTCTCCTTCCAAGAAACCACTTTATCTCTTTTCATTATGACCATTTTTTCATCCTTAGGATCATCGAAGAAATCTATCCTTTTCCTTTTCCTACTGGTGGATGCCTCTTATGTATCAGGTGCAATATGTTTCTTGCATTTCTTGACTCTCTTCTTCTTTCCAAGAGGATTCTCAGGATCTTATTCATAGGTGAACTCAGAAAAAAACAAAAAATACCTCCATGTTTTCTACCCTTTCTTTAGTTCTTCAATGATGAGTAATTTAATCAAAGCACATTGAAAAAGTCTGGTCTCAACCTTAGCAGGATTGGCTTTGACCTTGTTATACATTTTTACTAGGATTTTCCAAAGAAAATAGGGCATATTGAGTGGATGAGTACCTGTGAAATGTTACAATAATCTAATGTGATACATGGAAGTTGAATTATACCTTCCCTCACGGGTTATATACCTTTGAATAAAAACTAGTAGTTCATTCCACTCCTTCCTTATGTAAGCCCTTGGAACACTCTTCCCTAGTTTCCATCCTTGATGTCATGTAAGCCCTTAGAACAACCTTGAAAAACAAAACCCTTGATGCTTGCAACATTGTCTAAAGGATGGACAAACTATGTTTATTTTTCCAAATATGTAAAATGAGTATATTACAGTTTAATGAACACATTTCCTTATTATTATATATGGGTTTTATACTTTATCAAAAAAAATTCCAAGACTTTACAAGGTTTTATAATTCAGTGAAAAATTCGCCAAGATTTTACAAGATTTTATAATTCAGTGAAAGATTCACCAAGATTTTACAAGATTATATAATTGACTAAAAGATTCGCCAAAATATATATATATACATATTATATAATTGATAAAATAGCCTTCATTTTTTCCTATGTATCATGGGGATTCACCCATTTATTATATATATAAATTTAGGGGGGGTTCTTAAAATCACCCCTGGTCCTCCTAGTATCAGCTAGATCCCCAACAAGATCATGTTCATCCTAAAGAATAGTCTGATCCCACTTGGGCCTCGACTCTGGCTCTACATTTGCATCTGCATGCACTGACTATGCATCTGACTGTACTTACTCTGTATCTGGATCATCTGAATCCTATGAATCATAAATATCATCTAAAGAAGAGTCGACATGTGCATTATCATCATCTCTAACATGTGGAAGAATAAAGGTGTTTTCATGTGACTGATGAGGTACATACAAGACACTTTACTCTAATTGGACACTTCACTCAATGATGAGACGGTTCAAGGAAAGACCAATAAGTATGTATCCCTTCACACCATTGGGGTATCCAAAAACGATACACTCTGTGCTCTGTGGATCGAGTTCCTTCCTCTTTTTAGAGGGAATCTAGGCCCATGCACGTGAACCGAAAATACGAAATTGGGTCACTTTCGGTTTGAGGCCGCTCCAAGCCTCATAGGGGGTCTTATCCTTGAAAAATATATGGGGAAATATGTTTTGGATGTAGGTTTCACAATTAAGTTCTTCAGCCCATAATCTACGTGGAAGTGACTTTGCATGTAGCATGCAAGATGCCATCTCTTTTAAAGATCTATTTTTCCGCTCAACAACTCTGTTTTGTTGTGGAGTATAAGGAATCATGTGCTGCAAATTAATCCCTACCTCATGAAAAAGATTATGGATCTAATGGTTGACATACTCTCCCCCACTATTAGCTTAGAGGATTTTTATTTTCTTTCCTAACTGTGTCTCAACAAGGGCTTTGAAATCTTTGAGGAGTTGAAAGACCTCTAATTTTTGCCTAAGAAAGAAAATCCATGTGAAGTGTGAGAAATCATAAACAAAAATGAGCATGTACCTTGCTTTGCTGATTGATGTATGCGGAAAAGGGCCCATGAGGTCACTATGGATCAGATCTAAAGGAGAGGAATCTCTCTGAGTCTTTCCTTTGTCCACTTTCTCTTGAGGGTGTTTTCCAAGAACACATCCCTCACAAATTCCTTTGGAGAAGTGGATGTTAGGTAGACCATAAAAAATTACCTTCTTGCTAAGTTGTTGCATATATCTGAAATTTAAATTTCTGAACCTTCCGTGCCATATCCTACTCCTTTCATCAGCATGGGTAAGAAATAATGCAAAATCTGGTTCAATAAATTCAGAAAATGTATAGAGTCTAGGTTGATGATTTACCTCACCGGTAGCAACCCTGGATGATTTATCCACTACATCAGGTGTGAATATGACTCTCTTTCCATTGTCAGAGTTAGTCACCTGGTACATGGAGAGAATATTAACGAAAATTATGGGAATGTGCAACACATTCTTGAAGCTTCTGTTTGTGAGTTCAATCCTTCCTTTGTCAGTGACCTCGACTGGAGAGTTGTCCCCCATCAGAATAGGAGGACCTTTTCATGCATACAATGACGAATATAATTCTTTTGTGGAAACCAAGTGGTGTGATGCATATGAATCTACGATACAAGCATCAAGAGAGGAGTTGATGACAATCAAAGCATGGCTAGAATTTCCTTTCTTGGGATTCTGATCTTCTGGCATCTTCTTCTTGGCACCCTCGGGGATGTGATCTCTAAGGTTGTTTTGTTGAAGTATTTGGGTCATTAGATCTATATTTTTCTGCATACATGCGTATTCTGGATGGAATCATTTATGGAAGTAAGATAATTTCTCCCCTTTTTTTCCCTTTCCACCTTTGGATCTGGAGGCATCGTTGAAGGGTTTTGAGTACACTTCCTTCTTCGAATTTGCATGTTCTTTCTTTTTTTATTTATCTTTAGATTTATGATATTGATGAACGCTACCATCTTGCACAGTAAGCGCATGCGCCTTTGGGCCTTTGATTTTTCCCATGTTGATCATCTTTCTCTGTTCTCGTGTCAGAGACTCGATAAAGTCCTCAAGAGAGGGCTGTTGGGTTCACATTTTGATTGTTTTATTGCGATGAAAGAATCCTTTTTGCACTGATATTATATATGTTATGCTTCATATTGGCCATTTTGAAGGCGTTTCAAAGGTTTTTATATCGATTCATCATAGATTCACATAAGGTATGTGTAATTGATATTTTTACAATGATTTTGAGCTCAATTCAGTTTAGTTCAATGTTTACAAAGATTTAATGCATGGTTTGTATGTAACAGGAAAAAATCATGGTCTGATTCTCCATCCGGTACCTCCTCCGACACTTCATCCAACACCTCATCCGGTATGCGATCCGACACTCCATTCGACACGCGATCCAACACTCGAAGTGCACTGGAGTTGGCGGTTGGTACATTGGTAGTCTGTGATGGACGAATCAATCATCTAGGCTTTTTGCCCCCTCGTGGCCTCCAACTACAGAGATCGATACACCTCATATTGGGCGGTTATGCTGATCACTGAGTGGCTCATGGATTTTTTAGAAGTTGAAGTTGTTAGAAGATCATTTAATGAATTTTCCATTTTTAGAGGAGGTCGACCCTTCCATTGGTCGACCTATTGAGTTGTAATTTACCTATAAATACCACTATCAGTGGCAAGACCAAAAACATAATTTTTAGAGAAGACTTTCATTGTGTAATTCATACATTTCTCTGCAAACTTGTGTTCTAGACTTTGTCTTTAATTAATGACATAATTGCATTGAGTTAAGCCTGCATTTTGTTGTTGGAGAGTAGCCACGACCTGCTGGGGGTCCCACTAGTGGTATGGGTGACTATATATATATATATATATATATATATATATATATATATATATATATATATATATATCGTGTGTTTTATTTTCTTAGTTAGAATTTCTACTTGTTTCCTTGTTGTATGCATTTTTTAGTTTCAATTAATGTACATGCCAATTGTAATTTGATTATCTAATTCATCTTTCTTTAAATTGTAGATTGCTTATAGGAGTTGGTTATTTATCATGTTGTGTTTCTTATTTCTTAGCAATGAATTGTCCTGCAGGATACTAACTTAGATAGTATATTGAAGTCTTAATTTGGTTTTGGCATTTAAAACAGAGTATTACTTAGATAGAGGATTAGTGTAAACAAAGTTTTCATTTAGGATCGTTTGCAAGCTTCAATGTATTAATAGTTGTAAGTTTTATTAGTTGTAATCAAGCTAAATTTAATTACTAGTTCAGTTAAGTCTTCATAGATCTATTTTGTTCATTAATCTTGCTTTAGTATGTTAGGATAGAAATATATTGTGGGGTTATGTTTTCTAAAAAGCATTCTAGTTTTGAAATCTGAGTTTTAATGATAGGATTAGTTCAATTTAGATTATAAAATCTCAGTTATGGATTTGAATTGCAATTTTAATTAGAAGAGTGGATTTGAATTAAGATTTTTAACCACGAGATCATGAGTTTGTAAATTTTCCTAAATTAGTATAAGAGTGTTTTTAATTGTTGATGATTGATGCATGAAGTTTAGAGATCACATGGATTTCCAAGATACTTAGTGTTGTTTCTATGATGGCAAAGCTTTCCTTAGATTGTTTGATTCACACTTTCCATTTCTCTGTAGAAGTCATCATTGAATTAATCCCTCTTGAATTGTCACTAATAGTCAGATGCCATCGTGATGTTATTCGGCACCAAAGACATAATCATCATCTTTGAATTCTCTTTTTCTGTTATTGCAAATTAGGAATATTTTTGATTAATTAGAATCTGAATACAATCATGATGCTTTTTTATTAAGTAGGTTAAGATTTCTCCTTTGCAAAATAGAAATGATTATGAGTTCTTTTTAAGAATAGAGTTCACTTGTCTGAATAGTCTTGATAAATTAGTTGTCTACTTGCTTATTTGCTTAAAGATAAAAATATCAAAAGTAATTTACTTCTTGTTGTTTAATAGGTTGAATAGATTAACTTGTTTAAAATAGGTTATGATTTTCTCTTTTAGAAATAATCCATCAATTGATTGTTTGAATCTGCTTAGGGTAAATAGCTCAAGCTCATTAATAGGATTTGCTAATTGATAAAAATGAAAAGAGTCATCTCTTAAGTAGATTGATCCTTAGGTAGACCATCCCCTTAGTTAAACAATACTTCCATTAGATTTTTTGCCTTGGCTCATACAGTTCCATAACTCTAAGTTTACTTACCCCGGGTTGAAAATTTAATTGAGGGATTTCGTGCATATAGAATACCCATAATTTTTGGCGTCGTTGCCAGGGAGTTGTCTTAAGGTAGGAAATAGTTAGGAAGTAGATCATTTATGAACCTTAGCATTAGTTTGGTGGCAGGGAAACTTTAAGACGAGAGGTAAGAACCCGTGCATCTGTTATAGCAGGTTCCCCCAAACCTAATGGTAGATTTTTTTCTTTGCTTTCATGAAAATACCTAGGGACCCAAAGGGCAGTTACATTAAAACCAAACCAAACCTTTTGACCAAGGTTCCTTCTAACCTTTTTGGAGGAAGGAACACTCCACCCATAAAATCCACAGACTGATACCAGAAAGTAGGGGTTATCTCAACCCAAAGAGATAAAGAAATCTCTGAAGAGACCAAAATAGGGAGCACTATAGAGCAGAAAATTGAAGCATCAATAGTAGTGGGACAAGAGGCAATACCACTCAGGCCTTCATTAGAACCAACCAACACAACTTTTGTTTTTTCACCACCATCAGGGGACCCTAACTTTATAGACATCATTGACCCTGAACATGTGAATACTTAGTTTGATAGTTCAACCAATATAATTGTTTCCCAAGCCAAAATATAAACTTTCGCACCAATAGTTTCAACTGGCTTGAGTAAAGTCCCAGACATCCAAATAGTAGAAATACCTTCCCATCGAAGGGATACCTTTCCTAGAAAATAACCTTGGGATACTTTGTTATCTTCAAGGATAAAACCATTTAAGTACTCTCTCTTTGGAAACCAAACCAATATGGATGATCAGGAGGATCACAACCATGTAAGACACGAGGAGGGTGAAGAAGTTGGAAACCAAACCAAAACCACCTTCGAGTTTCCAATTTTGGATACCACACAAAATGTCAATATGAAGAACATTCCACTCTTGAAATTGCCCACCTTTTACCGTAAAATAAGTGAAGACACAGATACCTTCCTATTTGAGTTAGACATCTTGTGTAGGAGCTACAATTACTTACAAGGTTCCCATAAACTAAAAAAAATTCTTGCCACCCTCAAGGATTCCACACTAATATGGTTCATGGGGTTGGGAGAGTCCAATATTAGGTCTTGTGAAGGAATGAAATATATATTTCTTGAAAAATACCAAGACTACTTCAAGTCCAAGGATTCTCATAATGATATTTTCAAAATCCAAAAGCTAGAGGACAGGAATCTCAAGGATTATATGGAACAAATTGCATATATGTCACATAAATCAAAGTACCATGACCTTCCAGATGATGCAGTCATGGCTCTTTTCCTTAAAGGTATTTTGTAAGAATACCTAGAGACACTTAATATGATGGCATCAGGTGACATCTCCCATAAACCATTTGCTAAAATATGTGAAATGTGTAGGAATTACTCGAGGAGTAGAGCTAAAATGGGGAAGAGTGTTCAGGATCCTTATAGTAGAAACCTAAAAGCTGTTAGTTCAGGTGGTATCACAAGAATAGAGATAGGGAACCTCCTAGAGAACTTCAAAACATATGTCTTAAGTACAATAGGTTCTGAGTTGGACACCCTAAATATTAAAAAGAAACATGAGGAGGAGAATGAAACAATGCACATATTTTTCCCAAGATGCAGGAGGAGGAATTCCTCAAGGGAATTCCCCTTAGATAATATTTCGGTTTGTGGCTTCTCCATTGAGGATCACCCAAGTGAAAAGTTCCCATCATTTCCCAATTTGTTAGCCATCTACAAAAGTGGGGATCCTGGGGAATCATCTTATGCACCTATGAGGCCATGGCATCCTAGGAGTCATCCTACATACCTGGATATACAACCTCAAGTTACACCTTATTATCAACAACCACAACAATGGAACTCACCGAGTTGGAAAAACTAGTCTAAATAGTATCACCATCCTTGGCTACAAGGATGGAGAGGAGGACATACCCAAGGAAACCCTCAATCTCCACATGTCCCTATGCCCACTCATCCTTACCCCCAGTTTCTACTGAACACCCCACAACTTTTGCTAGGTTTTTTCCCCCCACCTTTACCTCCTATTCCAGAACAACCACATCAATACCAGAATGCAAGGTCCCCAAGACCGACATTATTACCGACACAACTAGTGCCCAACCCCAATAAAAAATGCACTCAACATCTTCACAATGTTGAGATGCAATCCTTTATGATGTATGTTATTTCTCCTGTTCCATTGCAGGAGATTCAACTAAGGTTGGGAAAAGTTCTGGATAGGAAGAGGCCTTTAGTAGTCATCCAGGAAGAAGAAGAAGATGAAACTCCCAAACAACCCACTGATGACACTAAGTGGGAAGATGTTATCATTCCTAAAGACCAGGAACCCAAGCTTTCCCAAAATGAACCTTCACAAATTACAAAGGCCCCTCCTCATCCAAAAATATTAGTGATTGAGAAACCTACCACTCGACCATAATTTGACATTTTGAATGAATTGAATAATATTTGTGTCAAAATTCCCTTGCTACAAGCCATAAAGGACATTCCAATTTAGAGTAAGGTGGTCAACAAATTGTGTATTAAGAAGCCAGGAAGGAAGCAAAAGGATCCTCCAACGATACATTTAATAGGAGAACTCTCTAAGTACATATCAGAGTAGCCTAGGGTCACAAAATATGGGAACCCAATAGTAACAATAACCATTAATAAGGTTCCTATCGGAAACACTCTCATATACCTCGGGGCAACAATCAATGTTATGACTGTTACTACCTTGGAGGAATTAAAGTTAAAACCTATTCTTAGACCTACCCCAACTATTTTGGAATTAGCAGATAAGACAAAGGTTAATCCTGAAGGAATCTTGGATGATATCATAGTTACATTAGCCTCATGGGAGTACCCAATAGAATTTCTTGTCTTCATTCAAAGGATCCTACCAAAGGGCATTTCGTTATTTTGGGAAGACCTTGGTTGGCCACAATCCATTGACATAGATATTCCCATTGGAACTACATAGGAGGAGTCCTCCCATCTTCATACTGAGGCTGGTTGAGAAACCCAATTTATTGAATGAATCCAACACATCCAATACAAATTTCATAATATTTTGTAGAAAGCCAATGCCAAGTACAAGCAGTTCCACAATCAACATCAGGTATCACACAAGTTTCAGGTGGGAGATATGGTATGGATGCATTTGCAGAAAGAGCGCCTCACGAGACCCCATCAGAAGCTCCACCCGCTCTGATATTCAGCCTTACACCATCATCAAGGATGTGGGTGAGAAATATTTTGAATTAAGTATTCCTCCTTTCCTTGGTTTGCATCCCGTATTTAATGTGGAACTGCTTTGACCATATTTTCCACCTCTCCATGATACTTGGAATGTGGTCGAGCACTTGGATCCTACATAATTCAATACTTAATGCATTAAACATGCGACAATTTATTGGATCATGGACACCAAGACGAAGGGCACCCTCCAATAGAACATCCAACTCTATCGGGTCATCAAAGCATGGCAATTTTTTTACCAGGACAAGTGGCTCACTAGGAGTCAGATTTAACAGAAGTTTCCCCATTTGATGGAGAAAATTGAAGAAATGGAGACCATTTGTTCCTAATGGGGGAGGACCGATTCATGTGGATACTAGTGGCCACCCACCTATTCCACCAATTCATAATGGCTCCACATCTTGGTAGATTTTCAATAGTTTTACAGGTCCCAAACTTCTGGGGTCTTTTTGAGGCCCTAAATGATGTTTTTTTGGCGTGGCAATGCCCAATATGTATTTAGAGGTAGATGCTGGGATGTTTGAAATGCTTACTTCTCGTCTAGTCCTTTATGATGAGCTATCAATCACCCCAAATAGAGATCGTATGCAAATGCTACGCCCCTAGGAAGTTGATGTATCGACTAACCACATTAAGGCCAACAAACCTTTTGGTGTTTCATCTTCTGTGGTTAAGGTTTCAGATGTTTAGGGTTTTCTCATTGATTCTTTATGTTAAAATTAATTTTTGGCCTCTTTGTTACCAAATTCTTGCGAATGAGCGTAAACGACACATCCCTCTCTTGAGGGATAAGCTGCCACCATTCTAGCTAGTTTGTGCACTTTGCATTTTACAGTCTTTTGTATTCTATTAATTAATAGAATATGAGTTCAATTGTATTATTGTGTTTCTTGCAATGTCTTTGTGTGTTTATTTTTATATCTCTTCCTTTATTTCATTCTCAACATAATATAGATTAAGTTTTCAAATATATGAAGGTTATGCTGACAATGAAAGGAACAATTATGAACAGTTTGATGATGTTCGTGGTCCAATTGAAGGTATACTCATTTATGAAAGTTTATTCAAAGACTTCATGTTACTCTGCACTATTACTCATTTATAAAAAAAATTGCCTTTGATATCATATGATCTTTATATAGAGATGATTATTGTTGCAAGAATAATGGTTGAGTTCAAGATACCAATGTGGAAAGATTGGTATAAAATTCCTAAGTTAAGAAATCAAGTTCCATTACTAGCTTCCATGTCATCACTTGCATCCATGCCAACACTTGCATCCGGATTAGCAGCAACACCTAAGAAAAATAAAAAGAAGACCATGTTGCAATGGCTAACATATCACAATACCCTAACTGTATTAAGCATAAAATATGGATAAATAATGGTTTTTCGAAAATGTTTGGGTGTCCACTGTCCCACTCTAGTATAAATTTGGAATCCATTACAAAAACAATTAGGAGAAAGAAGATAAAGGGGAGAAAGCAGTATGGAAGATGGTATCATTTACAAACTGAAAAAATAACTTGCTTCCAGTAATCGATTAAGTGACCAGAGCTTGAGAACTTTTCTAAGTCATACATGTTTTATGTATTTTTAGAGTATTAATCCCCCATTCAATTAGTATATGCAATTTTAATTTTAATTTTCTCATAAAAAAAGTTTCATACTTTGAAACAAGAAATGTTTTATGATATTTATTCTCAAAGGATTATCTTTGTAATTATTCAAAGTTTTTAATACAACATAAAAACTTGTAAAATTGTTCACTTGTTGGCCTTTACAATTATGACCGTTGGTATTTTATGCTTGTGCTTATAAATTCTTTATTTAATTTACATTACATTATTTATCATTGTAATATGTTGAAATTGGGATAGTTATGAATATGGTATAGAAGTTTTCTTGAGATTTTGTGTTATCTTATTTTGAAGAATCAATTCCATTCTTTATCTGTAAACTATTGTTTATAAATCATACCTTGTCTAAGAGCAAATATTCTCTCATAAAACATGTCTTTAAATTTTATTTCATTTTTATTTTTATTTATCAACTTGGGAGCTGATTGGATAAGAATATGGTGCCCTTTATAAATGTAAACCTTTGTTTGTAGCTTACTTTTTATTTTTATTTTTTAAATATCAATGTGTTATTTCAAGTCTTGCATTTGAAAACACTCAGTTTCTTTAATTCAATTAAAGAAACAACCAAATATCGAAATCAACACTGTTGAGGGTTACTCCTTTGGCTACTAGAATCTTTCATCGAGCCCAAACAAGGGAGGATTTTTCCTCCATAGGGTGCCTTGGCCATGTTATTTTCACTAGAACAACCCAAGGAACAACACCTGACACGATGACAGGGCATGGGGTTGCAATCCTCACATGGATACAAAAATTTGCCCATTATAGATATTTTATGGGTTTTGGGTGGTTTTTGGCCCATGTTTTTATACCCATTGTATTCTATTACTTCTTATCATATTATGGTTGAGTGATGATGCACAATACTGATATATTGTATTATTAATTGATTTGTTAATATAATGAAAAAGAGTTGTGACTCTATTTTGTTGCTTTTATTGGTTTAAGGTTTCCAGGTTAAATTGTTTGTCTGTTATGTATGTGCTATTTTTATTTATGATTTTCTTAAGAACATTTGAGCAATGATTCTCTTGCGTACATTTATTAGTCACCATTTTTCTACATTTGGTTTCAGAACTAGGGTTTAGCTGGTTTTGTGAATATCAAGGGCATCTTGTCTCCAAGATAAACCCTTTCTTGAGTGGGATCTCTGTGCCTATGAATCTTGTGTATGAAATAAAATGGGTATCATTTCAAGGATATACACAAATATTTAATGGATATAACTTTGAGTTATGGAAGCTTAAGATGGAAAATCTTCTTATGGATAGAGATCAATGGGTTTTTGTGTCTGGAAAAAATTCCATTGGTATGGTGAAATAATACTGAGAGAATATGGATAGGAATATATAGAGTACAATCTGACTCATCTCAAGAGGAGCCAAAGCTATGGAGATATGGAATAAGTTAGGGACTTTGTATTACATGAAGTCCCTATTCAAAGACATAGTTCTTCAAAACAAGTTGCATCTTTGTGGTATGAATGATAGTGAATCCATGATAAAGAATCTCAACGCCTTTAACACCATGGTAAGTTAGTTAGCCTCCATTAATATTAAAAAGAGATACATATTTTAGTTTGTTATGTTGTTTACCATATTCATGGAATAATGTTGGTGTGTTATTGGTAGTATGTTTATTACATCTATATTAAACTTCGAGGATGCAGTTGTATCATTTAGTATCAAAATATACAAGGAAAAAATATTTGGAGGGTCTAACCAAGGATGCCTTGTTTGTGAGAGATTGACCCAAGATGGAAATACAAACAACTTAGGGGACAAACAATCAACCTCTAGAGGCAGGTCTAAATATACAGGAACATTTATAATGAAATGATGGGAATGTGGTAAAGTTGGGCATTTAAAGAACGATTACATATCTAAAAATGTTAACAAAGGTAAGGCATTTGATGATGCCCCTTCCAAAAAATCCAAGACCTCCATAGAAGGAGGGGATGCATACTTGTCATACTCAAGTGCACACTTATATCATGATGCATGGTTGATCAAACCGAGTGCTTATTTTCACATGAATCCTCATGGGGAGTGTTTTGTGAATATGGAAAATATGATAGAGGTGATGCATTCTTAGGAGGTGGTTCAATAACTAAGATTGTAGGATGTGGAAGGGTTAGTATAATGATTAAAGATGGAAGGGTTAAAATCCTCCTTGGGTTCTACATATTCTAGGGTTAGTTAGAAATATGATATATGAATCTAGAAGTTAAATAACTTTGTGTGTGTGTGCGTGCTTCGATTCAACTAGATTTGTGTCTATATGCATGTTTATTTCAATTCTAGATTTGGAAAATAAGATTTTTGTTTATGAAGTGTTACTCTTCTCAGTAAATCACATAGAAATCACTAGAAAAATACCTTTTGTTCTTGCATCTTCATTAACGAAATTTCTTTTGTCTCGTGTTTCTATGTTTTTCATGTATTTCCTTGTGTGGATTTGGTTATGGACTTCTTGGATTAGGAACCTTAGCAACATATACAACAGCTCTTGAAGCTTCCTTGATGTTTCCAAATATTAAGTAAAAATGACATTTACTTTGATTGATATGGTGGATTCAAATTGATATACCTATGAATATTGAATTGATACGAACTATATGAAACTCCCTTTGAATGTGTTTCACTTCTCTATTGATACAATGGATTTTATGGATTCTTCTCACTATATGGAGGTTTTTTCTAATACTTTTTCTTTCCTTCACAAACAAGAAATAACTGTACTTTCTTTGGCTCATATACTAAAGTTGGCATTCACCTTTGTGGGCTTCGATAATTATATTAAATAACCTCGGGATTCCATAATTATATAAAATGACCAGACATTTTATAGTTTCAATGTGCTATGACATTCGCCTATACAATTTTTGAATAATCATTTGATTATTTCATCAATTAAAAAATATTTAGGTCACTTGCCTTTATGTATGCACAAAACTCTAAATTTAATCATTGTACTTTCCTTATAAATTTGTCTTTCTCCTCGAGCCTTTGTGTCTAGATAATGATCACATTCAAAATTCAATCATTTTGTATTAAACTTCTACTCTTCTTTGAAACCCATTTCAATTCGTCTTCTCCCATTATTTCTTAGGATCTTCCCACTTTGACATGTTATTTTTCTAAATAAATGAGAAATATTGCAAACATGATCAGAAACATCAATAGATTCATGGAAAATATATGCTTTTATTACATTGAATTTAACTGATACAACGGGGTTGATCCCCTTTTATATCATTATCAAGGTAGTTGTGCTATCATTACCATATAACTAATGTATTATCTGATTATCATTTTAATAGTCACTTATAAACTATGACTTTATTACATTAAATAAGCCTTATACTTGAACACAAATCAAAAGATATAGTTCACTTGATTTTTGTTTTGATTTTGTTTTATTTGATACTAATGACGATCCTATAAATGTAAGGGAGGCACTTGATAGAAATGAATGTAAATGTTGGAAGAAGGCAATGAATAAAGAAATGAAGGACTTGGAAAAAATGTATCAATTGATTTGGTTAAGTTGTATACTGAAAGAAAATTGGTTGGTAGAAAATGGGTGTTCAAGAACGTAACATGGAGAAGTACAAAGATTTCCTAGTATAAAATAAATATTCTTAGGTGGAGGGAATTAATTTTGGTGAGATCTTTTCTCCTATTTCTTACTAGTTAATTTCCATTAGATTTATTTTCTGTAACATCCCCAACCACCAACAGGCTGGGAAACGTCACTTCGTGGATGTAATTCTTATCTATTATACCAATTTGTAATGTCCCCGACCATCAACCTCTGCCAGGTAATGCTACCCAAACAACCTTATCTTTTTCCAACTAGCTCTGATACCAAATTATGAATTTATATACATGCATATCTAACTCAAATTAATAGTTACACCATTCTGTTCATGCCACTTATTCATGTAGAAATAATCATTAAAACATACTGACAATATATGCATACAGACGACATGTTCTAACCATACACAGATTAATACAAAAATAACAGTAAGCCTACACATACATCAGATATGATATATCTAGGCCTTACTCATCAAGTTATAAAACATGTACAATTACACAACATATAATAAACATAGATTTGGTACTTATCTTTCAATAGATGACCACCAACTGCATGAAGAACTTCCATGAGCCTCCTAGCCTTAGACCACGCTGCTCATTACGCTCAGCAGTGGGTCACCCCCGATATGGGACTAAACTCCACCGAGCAAGGGATTCCTAGGATTGGCAAGGGAAACATAAAATTCACACAGGTCAACAAGAAGGATTATCTCCCAGGGCCAACTCACAGTAACAACCTACAACCTCTCATTCCCCACATGCCTGTCCCACCCTAGGAAGTGTGCCCCTTCTCTGCTCAATAGTCCTTCAGTTGCCCCACTTCCCTTCCAGGGCTTCAGCAATAGGCCAAACAAGAATTCTCCAAGCACTATAGTTGCAGTTGGGCTCCCTATGGGAAATCACTTCCCCACCAACCTCTCTCAACTGGAGAGAGTTTCTTGTAGGCATAAAAAACTTCTTCTTCAGTCCCAAATTTTAAGTCAGTTCCAGTAAGGTGATGGAAACATCAAGGCTCAATAAAGAACAAACGATGGAAACAAGCCACACTTAGTCCAGGAACTGGGTGGGATGTAACAACCAACCATTATGACACAACATGACTCAAGAAGTTATAGGGTGCGTCGGCTTCACAGGTGATACACAACATAACTTGAGTATGGTTGCAAGTTCCCAAGGTGCGTTCTTTCTCAGAGGTCGATAATGGAGAATTAGTTTAATGCGTGAATCCTGTGGTGAATCACGAAGGGTGACATACCTCCATAGAATCGTAAGGGTCATGAGAATGGCGAGGAGGAACCCCCAACAAGCTGGATTTCCCAACTATAAACTACATGAGCCCAGGTTGACACATGTCTTCCTGAAGCTGCATGAGTTCCACTTAGCACTCGTTCCCCTTTCCCAGAAACTTAGGACAACAACTATCATGTCCACCTTAGCCTTTAGAAATAATAATAAAATAATATTCCCTTAGAGGTAATCCCTCTAGCTTATCCCCTAGGCCTAGACATTTATCCCCCTACCTTACCCTAACTGGTGGAGCTTAGTCCCCCATAATTCTTTCTTCCTGGTTGGTCTACATGAAACCGTGTAATTTTATTAATGATATGTGCATTTACATATACAAAAATCAGGCTCATGGCCTTAAGCATATAGGCTCTCAGACCTAATAAACATATAAGTCTTCAACTTATAAACACTTGGATCACCAACCTATAAACATAATTACAATTCAGCAGGGGCTTGGCCTTGGGGTGTTACAATCCCCTCCCCTTATTTTTTCACTATCCTCAGTGCAACTTACTTACAAAACAACAACAAGATTTCCAAAATCTTCAAAAAGATGTGGGTATTCTTCTCACATAACATCTTCATGCTCCCATGTTGCGTCCTCGGGAATGTACCAGGTCCACTGAACTTTTACAAGCCCTATGGCTCGATTTCGGAGCTGCTTGCTTTTCCGGTCCAATATATGCACCTGATGCACCTGAAAAGAGCTTTCGTTCTCCGCCTGAATCACATTCCAATCAATAACATGATTATCATCAGGTGCATATTTCTTAAGAAATGACACATGAAATACATTATGTATGTATGCATGTAGGAAATGCAATTCTGTATGCTACTAGACCAATCCTCTCTAGGATTTCAAACAACCCACAATATTGAGTTGCCAAATTTTAAGAATTTCCCAACTTCAGGGAGCTTCTGTTAGCCTTCACTCTCAGGAATACATGATTCCCTACTTTAAATTCTCTGTGAGTTATGTTCTTATCATCATAACTTTTATGTCTGTCTTGGGCAGCCTTCAAATTATGTTTAATCTTCAACATTTTCTCTTCCATTTCCTTGAGAAACTCTGGCCCAACCACTGCCCTATCAACTGGTTTGTCCCAACTTACTAGGGTGTTGCACTTTCTACCATAAAGTGCTTCAAATGGGCTCCTATTCAGTGATGCTTGATACCCATTATTGTAGGTAAATTCTACCAAGTGTAGATAATCTTCCCATTTAGATGGTTTTTCCATCACATACATCATTAGAATGTCCTCTATCACTTGGTTCACCCTTTCTGTTTTCCCATCCGACTCAGGATGATATGTTGTGCTAAAGTTCATATTTGTTCCGAACCCTTCCAGAACTTTGATGTAAACTTTGGGTCTCTATCAGACACAATTGTCTTGGGTACGCCATGGAAGCGTGCTACTTCCTTCATAAAATATCAGCAACATTAGTTGCCTTATGAGTAGTCTTCATAGGAGTGAAATGGACAAATTTAGTAAGCTTGTCCACTACTACCATGATTGCATCATGTTGCTTGCTTGTTCTGGGAAATCCTGTGATGAAATCCATTATTACAACTTCCCATTTCCACTCAGGAATGGGTAATGGCTGTAGAAAACCTGGTGGGTGTCTATGCTCAGCCTTTACCTTCTGACATTCCAAACATTTGGTAATAAAATCAACAATCTCCTTCTTCATACCTGGACAATAATATTGGCTTTTGATTGTTGAAATTGTTTTCTGATATCCTAGATGTCTTGCATAAGGTACATTGTGCATTTCTTTTAAAATCTCACTCCTCAATTCAGAAGAGTTGGGTACATAAACTATGTTTCTGTACAGGAGGATTCCATCAATTCCCAATTCATAATCCTTAACCTTCTACTGCATTTTACCTTGCTGCAATTTTGTTACCAATTCCATGTATTGAAACACTGATTTTGTAGCCTCTACAAATTTGTCTTTCAAATATGATTGGTACATGCTAATGGCTGTAGCATGGAACTCATGCACTCTTCTGCTGAGTTCATCAACCACTTTGTTCTCTTTCCCCTTGATATGCTTTATGTCAAATTCATATTCACTGAGAAACTCTGACCATCTACTTTGCCTGACATTTAAAGTTGGTTGATCAAACAAATACTTCAGACCATTATGGTCTATCCTCAATTCAAACCTCTTTCCCATGAGGTAGTTCCTCCACTTCTTCAAATCATGCACTATGGATTCCAACTCCAATTCGTGAGTGGCATAGAGACTTTCATGCTCCTTCAACTTCCTTGATTCATAACATACAACAAACCCACTTTGACTGAGGACTCCACTTAGTCATTCTTTACATGCATCTGTGCATACAATGAAGTCTTCATTTGGATTTGCAATCCTCAAAATTGGAGCACTGGTTAACAACTGCTTCAATTGTTGGAAGCTCATTTCACATTCTGTTGTCCATTGAAACTTCTTCCCCTTCCTTTGCAGGGAAGTGATGGGGTGAGCTATTCTTGAAAACCCTGCAATGAACCTTCTATAGTAACCAACTAGAACCATGAAGGATTTGACTTTTGTCACATTCTTATGTGTTTTCCACCATTTAATGGCCTCAATCTTTTCACGGTCCACGGATATCCCTTCTTCAGATATGATATGTCCCAAGTAGTGAATTTTGTTTTGATAAAATGAGCACTTGCTCAATTTGGCCTAAAACTGATGTTCCCTTAGCACTTGCAAAACCATCCTCAAATGATGTTTATGATCTTCCTCTAACTTGGAATATACAAGGATTTCATCCAAAAATACAAGGACAAACTTGTTTAAATATTCTCAGAAAACACCATTCATTAAACACATGAAAAAAAATGGTGCATTTGACAACCCAAATGGCACCACCGTGAACTCATAATGACCATACCTTGTCCTGAAGGCAGTTTTGATGATATATTACTCTTGAATCCTAACCTGATGGTATCCTGACCTGAGATCTGTCTTTGAAAATATCTTTGCATCCTTTAACTGATCGAAGAGATCATCAACCCTTAGCATAGGATACTTGTTCTTTATAGTTATTTTATTAAACTATTTGAAGTCAATGCACAATCTTAATGTCCCATATTTATTTTTCACGAACAAGACTGGGGCACCCCAAGGTGACACACTTGGGCGTATAGACCCCTTATTCAGAAGTTCTTCAACATGAATTTGCAACTCCTTCAGTTCTGGTGTACTCATTCTGTAAGGAGTCTCTAATACTGGAGTTTCTTCAGGAATTAAATTTATAGATCAATCAATATCTCTCTTTGGGGGTAGTCCCGGTACCTCTTTGCACACATATTCAAAATATTCCAAGACAACATGATCCTCAAAATTTGGCACCTTATCCTTATATTCTTCCTCCATATGGGAAATAAATATTTGACAACCTTTCTTGTAGCATTTCTTCAGCTGCATTGCTGAAATTTCTCTAATTGCATTTCTATCTTACAAAGGTTCTTAAATCACTGACATGTGGCACACATCCCATGTGTCCACATCATCCCTAGTGACGTCAGCACGACCATGTCACTTCAAGACTTTGGGCTTCGGGAGATTTCACCTTAGCACACCCTGTTTCTCCCGAACGCCGAATTCCCGAACAAGCCAATATTCTGACACGCTTCCCTTTCGACGAACGGTCCGAATGAACGATGGACTTTGGGAGTTTGTGCATCAACACACTCCATTTATCTTGAACGTAGAATTCTCGAATAAGATAACTTGTCGACACATGTTCCTTGCTTGGATCGACATACATGAATTGCACAAAGTTCGCTTTGTCTTCTCTACATGTGACCGAGAGCTGTGACCTCGAATTAACATTTGGGCGCTTATCTCACTTTGCAAGATCGACAATCGTGTTTTGATGGATCGTGAAGATCAACGACCAGGAGTGATTATGAAAAATCAACTTTCTCATGCTTTAATTTCATTCTCGATCTCCGCAATGCAAAGATGCTCATCCATAGTGGTATCGATATCCATTGTTGATATGTTGACCTAGCAAGATCACCGATAATGAGGGATTGCAGAGTCTCAAATTTATCACGCTTTAATTTCCTTCACAATATCTACAATGGCTCCACACCATTGATATCCCTTCAATGAGATCTGACAGTCGTGACTTAATCTTCACTTGATCTGACGACTTATCTAGCTCTCGCCCAGATCTAACGACCCCAACACCATGAATGCTGTGATTTATTTCTCTTTGGCCATTTATTAAACTTGTTATTGTTGATACTGAGAGGGGGGTGAATCAGTATCAAGTACAATTTAAAACCTTTTTCAACTTATACTTAAACCATTCAATTATATCCAATGATCAATGAACAATAGTATAAGAGTT
Organism: Picea engelmannii; assembly: GCA_009831015.1. NCBI lineage: Eukaryota > Viridiplantae > Streptophyta > Pinopsida > Pinales > Pinaceae > Picea > Picea engelmannii. The sequence goes on from ML812807.1 coordinate 27,446, forward strand.
ACACTAATACACCACAATACACCATGCACAATATATGAGAAATAATCAATAGTTATTTTTCAAGGGAAGTAATGACTTCAAAAGGTAGCTACAACTTCCAAAGGTAAAGGGAGGGATAAACCTCCAAGAGGAAGATAAAATCCTCCAATATCAAGAGATATTTGAACTCTCCATCCTTTCCCCTTCCTTCTGCCCAAGAATATATGAGACATAATAAAACTTTACATTAAATCATCACCATCAAACAATCATCACATAGAACCTGATAATGCTTCCTGAGACTTCTTCAATTTCTGCAATTATTCAATTCTTGGAGTACTCTGATCCTGTAGACAATATTACTCAATGTATTATCTGAAACTCCTCCAAGTTTCACTCCTTGAATCCTCCCCAAAAAGAAGTTATAGAGAGAATGGTAGACCTTGTTCAATTCTGGTTTATTTAGGAGACCAAACTTGTACAGAATGCCCCATGCTCAATATTTAAAATAACATTCTGAAACTCTCACACAAGAAACTACAGTCCGTACTATTTCCAATTAAATTTTTCCCACATCATTTGTATTCTCTATGAATAATTTATGACTTTTTTACTCGGAACACTTGTTTATTGACTAGCTTCAGGACTGGTCACAAACCCTATTTTCCACAGAGTGTATCTCCATAAATATAGCGAATCAAGAGCTGAAATTTTTACCAAAGGTACCTTGATATGTCTTCTCAATACCATAGCAATTTCACCATATGAATCGTTCTAGAAAATTTTTTATAGAAAAAATGGTAAGATGACCTGAAAAATAACATACCTTAGAACACATCACCAAAAGACTTCATCCTCCCTTGAAATCCGGCCTTCTTTACTTATGATTTCCTCTAAAATTCGACTTGTGTATCAAATGAATATATAATGATATTTATTTATATCATTTATGTCACTTTCTTTTAACATTAGGGCCGGCCCGACACTTTCTTATTTTGTAATTCTTTTCTTTAATTATCTTCAGGGCCTACATGTACTTCCTTCTTCAATTCACTTTGTCATCTTCAAAAATTTGTTTCTCCTCAACCATGAGGATCCACATGACGTGCCACATACCAATGGAAACAACATGATGTATACTATCCATCCATGGGTGTTGTATCTTCATGTGCAGTTTACTTCATGTCCAAATACCTTCATCAATCTTGCGGTCCAAAACCCATGACTAGGGTTGACATCAATGACAACAACCAATCTTCCAACAATCTCCNCCCCTTTGACATCAATGGAAAAGGGTAGGGATTCTCCCCCTAAGTTTAATGGCAAAAGGTAACTCTCTTCTTTGCGGCTACTCCCCCTGAACATATGGCACTCAATAATACTTCATCCTTATTTTTGGTCTTTGGGACTTTTTCTTCCTTGGAATAATTTTGTGTGGCTTCTGTCTTCTCTCTCTTCTTCATGTCTAGGATGTATATGTTGTTTGGTCTTCTTGTTGCAGTTGCAACCAATCTTCCTGAGTTATTTTCTTTGATTTTACATTTTCGGGAGTTAAACGTAAGAGTGTATCATTGATCACACATTTTACTAACAATGAGTAGATTATGCTTCAAGTCTTCAACCAATAGGACATTCTTTGATTTTACATTTTTTCTTCCAAGTTCTACTACACCTTCTCCAAGTATTTTGGCAGATGAGTCATCTCCAAATGCAACATTGCCACCCTTTCTCTTCAAG
>ML812807.1:29338-41259 GCA_009831015.1 Picea engelmannii
GAAATTTTGATACCTTGGAGTAAGTGGGCTTCTTTGTGATGTAGTCCATCTGGGTTCATGATCTATTCTTCTATAGTTTCCTTCATACTGATTGAAGCTTCTTTGATTCCTGAAGGTAGGAGGTTTTCTTGGATATTCATCTCGTTTGTAATCATTCCTTCTTTCTGGTATCCTGGTCCACTTCTCATCAACTGTCTGTGTAGCTCTTTCTTCAACCTTCTTGTTGGTATTTGCCTCTTCTTTGTGTGAAGTTTCACCCATGCATCCAAGACGTGTTAAGTCTTTTGGCACTTGAGAGTTTCTTAAGATCTTCCTCAATGAGACAACTTCTTTTTCAAGTTTCTCACAATCTTCTTCTTTCTTCATCATTTGGGCATTCCTTACTTCTCCTATTCTTCTTTCTTCTTCAAGTAGAGTTTTCAAGGAAATGGTTTCTTCTCTTAGTTTCTCAAAGTCTTCTAATTGTTTCTTCAAGCTTACAACTGTCTTTTCACAACTACCCAATTCACTTCTTAGTTTTATTTGCATGTCTTTTGTTGAGTAAATGTGATACCTACCTCAGGAAACATGCAATGTATTTAGGTGGTTTTTTCGGCACATGGTTTTTGTCGATGGTTTTCTATTTCCGGTTAAGGAATTAGGGTTTTGGACTAATCCAGGTCATTGGGTTAGGGTTTTGGATGCCGCTGGCTCTTATATGTATATTGTATTGTAAACAATGTAACACAATGAATGAATATAATATATGTTGGTTTTCCCGGTTTGGGTTTCCAGGGGGAAAATCTCTATGTGATGTTTGTATTTGCCATTGTATCTTTTCTGTTCTTTTTTGGATATCTATTTATAGTAGACATTGTACAAGACTAGAATTTACATTTGATATCAGAGCTTTATTGGCTTTAGGGGGACACCTTTGTGGTCAAGGGTTTGGCTCGGGACTGTGATAAGCCTTGTTACAGTGGGAGATCTGCGGTATTGTTTTTCAGGTGAAAAGAAATGGCAAGCAATTCGAAGATGAAGATCAAGAAGTTTAATGGGAAAAGATTTGAGCTATGGTGTAACACCATGTTTCCCCTAGTTTGTAAAAATAACTATATTGGCCAAAAACTATGTCAAACTCAAAGATGTAAATGTTTGATTTGACATACCTTTGTATAAAAGGTCGATGAATGAAAATTATATCATGAATATGTGTCGCATGATTGCTGGGAGGGGGATGTGCTGAAAGAGACCACAATGGCTGATGAGAGGTGGTGGAAGGGGTCGGGAATGGCTGAGTTAACTTCCATTGAACCGAAACTGTACTGGTTTGTACATGCTCAGAAACCAAAGCTCACTCTCAGACCCCTGAATGAATTACCCACCCGGATGGTAGGTGGGGAGGCTCCTCAAGAGTAAATGAGGGGATGGGGGTGAACCTCCCATCCGTAGAATCTCTCAGAACTGACCATCGGATAGGGAAATTCGTTCCACATGAAACCTCGCAAGAAAAGGCAAAGAAAAAAGTGTGGAAGGGGGAGGAAGAGGGGGAGGGGAGCGCGCGCAACAGGAATCAAGGAAGGAGAACCAGAAGAACTCCAAAAAATACAGTGAGTCATGAGAAGAGGAGAAGGAGAGTAACCTTCGTCCTCAACTTCTGACGAGCGGGAAGTAGGAGACTGAGTCTCAAAGCATCATGGTCCAGCTCAGGGGTGGCTAGTGGTAAATCTAATTAGAATCACTGAGCCTACGGTTGGGTGGAAACGAGCACCCCTCTTAGCAGTCGCGTCACACCTGATGTTTTTCTAATAAGTATTTATATCTCGTGTCTTGACTTGAATATAATAGACGCATGCTCGTGTTTGTACACTCATAAATGATTTGTGTATATCATTGTTTGCTTAGCGTTTTGACCAGAAATAATGGATGCATACTCATACATATATGGCCATAATCGGTTTATGTAGAGAATGAATAAGTTCATATTATGAGCCATTCCCTTGAGATTTGTCCCATGTATTTGACTCACGCTATGCCCTGGTTTGATTTTCCAAAGGCACCTCCCCCCGGGAAGTTCCCTCACCTTCCAGAGCCGCAGTGAGTTCCTTTAAAGGACTACCATTCTAGAAACCATACGAGCTTACCTCCCCATGTCACAGAGTTCATAGCTCGGTAATTTAAGAAGGCCTTTTAGTCAGGTCACCCAGCCTGGGGATATTTACCCAAGAACCTGTTAAAGGATTTTGTAGTCTAAGTCTGGAAGCCTTGTACCCGAGAGAATGGTTCCCTCAGGTTTCGGTGTATCGGAGTTTCAGCTCCTGGGAAATCAAGTGTGAGACCTCCTGTCTTCACATATCGCGAAATCCCGATTTGCGAAACCCCGAAATGAGTTGAGCAGAGTGGATAGGCTTCGGAGTTTCGACTCTTAGGAACTCAAGTGAAAGACCTCTTGTCTTCGCATATCGTGAAATCCTGATTTGTGAAACCCAGAAATGAGCTGAGCAGAGTGGATAGGCTTCAGAGTTTTGGCTCCTAGGAACTCAAGTGCGAGACCTCCTGTCTTCGCATATCGCGAAATCCCAATTTGTGAAACCCTGAAATGAGCCGAGCATAGTGGATAGGCTTCAGAGTTTCGGCTCCTGGGAACTCAAGTGTGAGACCTCCTGTCTTCACATATCGTGAAACCCCGATTTGTGAAACCCTGAAATGAGCTGAGCAAAGTGGATAGGCTTCGGAGTTTCGGCTCATGGGAACTCAAGTGCGAGACCACCTGTCTTAGCATATCGCGAAACCCCGATTTGCGAAACCCTAAAATGAGCTGAGTAGAGTGGATATGCTTCAGAGTTTCGATTCCTGGGAACTCAAGTGTGAGTCCTCCTGTCTTCACATATCGCGAAACCCTGACTTGCGAAACCCCGAAATGAGCTTAGTAGATATATGCGTTTCGGTACCCTAGGAACCGAAGGGTATGAACCCCTTGTCTTCTGATATGCGAAACCTCAAAAGGTAGAGTGCTGAGATATAATCCGAGCCATTGATCAATTCGACGATCGGTTAGACCCTTCTTTTTGGGTTTCGACACTTCGAAAGACAGAGAACAGGGGAACGCTTGCATCACGATTCCCCGAATCGCGAAAGTGGAAAGCGCCTTTTTGGTAAGGCTAGTGGTCATAGCCAACAATCACATGGGGAAGGATAAGGGAAGGTAGGGTCTGCACTAGGCCCCATAGAAACTCAGGGATTTTGTTCCCCGATAAGGAAGGAACAAAAGAGAAAAAGGGCGAAAAGTCTTAGTTACCATAGTGGGTGTGTGACAAATTGGTATCAGAGCATGGTTACAAAACTTGGCCTACTTGGGCTCATGAATGAATTGCACAAAGACTCCATTCGAAGTACTCTTAACAGGAGTAACCCTCTATCTTAACCCCCTTAATCACAAGTCGAAGTTAAGAATGAAAACTCCTATTGTGTGTGTGCATGTGAAAAATATGAATTATGTACTGGTTTTGAATGAATATAAATATTGACTAACAAAAAGCATTTTTCTTTTGCACACGAGAAGGAGATCAACCGCGGGAAACTAAAGATGCATAGAATGGTGACTCACCATGAAGTGGGGGATGGCTCCCACAATAGAGACGAAGAGTCTGACGAAAGGAGGGCGATAGGGACCCCTCCAGATCTAGCTGAGACTGTGAGGATCCTCATGGTCGAACTACAGAGCTGCAAGGCCGACAACGAGAGGATGATAAAAGAGTAAGAGAAGCAAACGAAAATCAATGCAGTCTTACTGCAGATTTTATCCGACATACAAAGACAATTGTAGCATGAACCTGACACCAATCACACGGACCGACGACAGACAAAGAAAAGTCGAAGTCCACCTGAGATACATAAACGTGGTCTTTTAAGTGGCCACACTGGGAAGAGCACCTCTAGAAAATTCCACCCCAGAGATAAGGGACAAGTGTCGGACGATCCCTCTGGAAAGGAAGCAGGTGATTCGGAGGGATCTTCTAGCAGCATGACTAGTTCCTATTCCTGAAGAAAATAGAAGAAGCAGAATCATTCCAAGAACCATACCCTCGAAGAATTCAGGAAGGTCAAACCACCCTCTTTTGACGGTGAAATAAATAAGGGAGAGGAAGTAGAGGCATGGCTGCTTGGACTAAAGAAGTATTTCAGAGTCCATGACTTCTCAGAAAATTTGAAGGCTCGAGTGGCCACCTTCAACTTGAATGGAAAGGCTTCCATCTGGTGGGAAGACCTTAAGAATGTAAAAGGGATTCACAAAGAGGGCCTGTCTTGGGAACCGTTTGAGAGATACTTCAGGAAGAAGTATCTGTCGAAAAAGTATTTCGATGAAAATACTAAAGAATTATATGAACTCAAGTTGGGGAAACACACCATAGAGGAATATGTTAGCAGATTCCTCGAGTTGTTGAGATACGTACCCTATATAAAAGCAGAAAAGGAAAAGGTGCAATGGTTCATCAACGGACTACCTAAGGAGTATCAGAACAAGATTGAGTTTGATGAGCCAAAGACCCTAGAAGACACTATCCGAAAGGCAAGATATTGTTATGAACAACTTGGGCATCGAACAGAACCTCGTGAAGGTTGGAAGCAGAAGAATAGTTCGGGATTCCAGAAAAAGGGGTTTAAATCTCCAAGATTTAAAAATTATAAAAAGGACTCAAGGATGAGCTTCCCAACCCAAAGTGTACATCAACAAAATTTTCCCTCCCAAAGTGGAAATAAACCTTTTGGATCTACCCCAGGAAGGATTGATAACCCAAAGAAAGAACCCTTGAAATGTTGGGGTTGTGGAGAAGAGAATCTACTGAGGGATTGCTTGCACCGACAATAGAATAGTCAGAGAATTTACAATGTTCAAGAAGCTACCACCGTCAATGACATGGCCAGGAGTATGCCACAAATTTATGAAGCCATGGATAATAAACAAGTTGACATCCAAGCTTCAATGGTGGAGATAGAATGTATGATCACCAACCATCTAGGGTCTATTCTAATCGACCCTGGTTCACATTTGAGTTGTATAGCCCCTAAGGCTGTTGAGAAGTGTAAATTACAGCCACATAAATATGCCAAGACATGGTTGGTATAGTTATCCACTGGCACCAAAAGAAAGGTTTTGGAGGTCATACCAGCCTACCAATTTACTATGGATGAATTCCCCACGTAAGCAAGCCTTAATATACTACCCCTAGGGTCGTATGACTTGTTGATTGGTATGGAATGGCTAGCCACATATAGAGCCAGACTGGACTATTGCCATAAAACCTTAGAATGTGTAAGTGAAGCAGGAAGAAGGATAACCCTTCAAGGGATCCAAAAACCTGTCTCGGTGAGACAAATATCAGCTCTTCAAATGAGGAAATATTGCAGAAAGGGATGTCCACTATATGCGATACAGGTATTGGAATCAATTGAAAATGACAAACCAAATCTCGAGGACCATCCTATACTAGGAGAATATAGAGATGTATTTTTGGAAGAGGTACCGGGTCTACCTCCGAGAAGGGACATTGACTTCTCGATAGAACTTGCAGCAGGAGCGTTGCCAGTGTCTAGAACACCCTACAGGAAGAGCACACCCGAGCTAGTTGAGCTTAAATTACAATTGACAGAAATGATGGACAAAGGCTATATCCGGCCCAACGTGTCTCCCTGGGGAGCACCAATCCTGTTTGTGAAAAAGAAAGATGGTACCCTCCGACTATGCGTAGATTACAGACAACTCAAAAGGTAACCATAAAGAACAAGTACCCCTTACCTAGGATCAATGACTTGTTCGATCAATTGGGAGGTGCTTCCATATTCTCAAAGATTGACTTGAGATCTGGATGCCATCAAGTCCGAATCAAGGGTGAAGACATCCACAAAACTGCCTTCAGGTCGAGATATGGTCACTATGAGTTTGTGGTAGTACCATTTGGATTAACCAATGCCCCTGCCACTTTTATGTGCTTGATGAACAATGTGCTCAGCAAATTCCTAGACAAATTTGTACTGGTTTTTATTGATGATATATTAATTTATTCCAAGAATAGAGCGGAACATGAGGAACATCTTAGGCTTGTACTTCAAGTGCTAAGAGAACATAAGCTCTATTCCAAATTTAGCAAGTGCGACTTTTTCCAGAAGCAAATACATTACTTGGGCCATGTCATATCTGAAGAAGGAGTAGCAGTAGACCCTGACAAGACCACGTCTATCATGGAATGGCCTACCCCAAAGGACGTTTCAGATATCATGTCCTTTATGGGCTTAGCATGATACTATAGGAGATTTATAAAAGGATTCTCCAGGATTGGTTGTCCAATCACTGCTCTCTAGAAGAAGGAAGCTAAATTCACATGGACACAAGAATGTGAAGAAAGATTTCAATCCCTAAAACATCTACTGACCTATGCACCTGTGTTGAAGATCTCTGATCCTGAAGCTGACTTCCTCGTGTGCAAAAATGCCTGCAAGGAAGGGCTCAGAGGAGTCCTTATGCAAGGCAGAAGTGTTGTCTGCTATGAATCTCGAAAATTGAATGAGTACGAAGTCAACTATGTGACCCATGATCTAGAGCTAGCCGCCATAGTGCACACCTTAAAAATGTGGAGGCATTACCTCCTGGGAAGGAAATTCATACTTATGACAGATCACTGTGGATTACGATATCTGTTTGACCAACCAAATCTCAGTGCCAGACAAGCTAGGTGGATGGCCCTCCTTAGCAAGTTTGATTTTGAAATCAAACATATCAAAGGAAAATAAAATAAGGTGGCCGATGCCCTTAGCCGAAGTATGAAAAAAATTCACCTGGCAGCGGTGAGCACCTGCGAGATGGATGTCAAGGAAAGAGTCAAGAATGCACAAGAAACAAACATATTCTTCCAGACCGTGATCTCGTATCTGGAGCAAGAACTCACAGGGATAAAGTGTGAAGGCTACCAGATGATAGATGGAGGTATGCTAACTTACAGAAATAGATTGTATATTCCAGATTGTAACGACTTGAAGAGGTTCATAATGGATGAACTACATAAAAGACCCTATACTGGTCATCCAGGATACCAAAAGATGATCACGGCCACCAGGAAACAATTCTATTGGTCGGGATTGAAGAAAGACATAGCTGAATACTTATCCAAATGCATAGAGTGCCAACAGGTTAAACCAGAACACTGACACCCAACGAGACTATTACAACCTCTACCAATCTTGAAATGGAAATGGGAAATCATCTCCAAAGATTTCATCACCGGATTACCAACCTCAACCAAACAGAATGATGCCATCATAGTAGTGGTGGATAAATTGAGCAAGTCCGCTCATTTTATCCCCATCAAGTCAACTTGCAAGGCGATAGACATCGCCCATGTATTCATGAGGGAGATATTCAGACTACATGGTATGCCTAAACAGATCGTGTCTGACAGAGACACGAAATTTACTTCCAACTTTTAGAAATCCCTGATGGGGGGTCTAGAGACCAAATTGTTGTTTAGCACAGCCTATCATCCTCAAACTGATGGACAGACAGAAAGAGTGAACCAAATATTATAAGACATGCTAAGGATGCATGTAATGCATCAACCCAAAAAGTGGGAAGACTACGTGCCACTGGTGGAATTCGCCTACAACAACGGCTACCAAGAATCCCTGAAGATGAGTCCTTTCAAAGTCCTCTATGGTAGGCCGTGCAACACTCCAATCAGTTGGAGAAACCCCATAAACAGATTTACTATTGGACCTAACATGCTGAAGGAAATGGAACAACAAGTGACTCAGATAAAACAAAATTTAAAGGTCGCCCAAAACCGACAAAAAAATTACGTCGACCGAAAGAGAACTCCAAAAGAGTTCAGGGCAGGAGACCATGTATATCTCAGTTTTAGACCCAGGAAAAGTTCCCTGAATATGGGATCTTGTGCCAAGTTGGCACCTCAGTATTGTGGACCCTTTGAAGTTCTAGATAGAGTGGGACCTGTAGCCTATAGGCTAACACTTCCTCCCACAATAAAAACACATAATGTTTTCCATGTTTCATTATTGAAGAAATATGTCCATGATTCTAATCATATAATTGACTGGTCTGTGATATAGGTGGAACTGGAGGGAGAATTCCTACCGGAACCTCAATTCATACTGGACAGAAAGGAAACCCCGCTCAGGAACCGAACCATTGCACAGGTCAAGTTGTAGTGGAAACATTTTGGCCCATATGAGGCTACATGGGAAATGGAAGATGCCATGAAACAGGCATATCCGATTTTGTTTACTTATGTACATACATGTCATGTTGATAGATAGAACATCGAGGACGATGTTCCTTTAGGGGGGAGGGATTTATAACACCCTTTTCCCCTAGTCTGTAAAAATAACTATATTGGCCAAAAACTATGGCAAACTCAAAGATGTAAATGTTTGATTTGACATACCTTTGTATAAAAGGTTGATGAATGAAAATTATATCATGAATATGTGTCACATGATTGCTAGGAGGGGGATGTGCTAAAAGAGAGCATGATGGCTAATGAGAGGCGGTGGAAGGGGCCGAGAATGGTTGCGTTAACTTCCACCGAACCGAAACCGTACTGGTTTGTACATGCTCGAAAACCAAAGCTCACTCTCAGACCCCTAAATGAATTACCCGCCCGGATGGTAGGTGGGGAGGCTCCTCAAGAGTAAATGAGGGGATGGGGGCGAACCACCCATCCGTAGAAGCTCTCAGAACTAACCATCAGATAGGGAAATTCGTGCCACATGCAACCTCACAGGAAAAGGCAAGGAAAGAAGTGTGGAAGGGGGGAGGAAGAGGGGGAGGGGAGCGTGCGTGACAGGAATCACAGAAGGAGAACTAGAAGAACTCCAGAAAATACAGTGAGTCATGAGTAGAGGAGAAGGAGAGTAACCTTCGTCCTTGACTTTTGACAAGCGGGAAGTAGGAGACTGAGTCTCAAAGCATCGTGGTCCAGCTAGAGGGTGGCTAGTGGTAAATCCGATTGGAATCACTGAGCCTACGGTTGGGTGGAAACGAGCACCCCTCTCAACATTCGTGTCACGCCTGGTGTTTTTCTGATAAGTGTTTATATCTCGTGTCTTGAATTGAATATAATTGACACATGCTCATGTTTGTACACTCATAAATGATTTCTATATATCAGTGTTTGCTTGGTGTTTTGACTAGAAATAATGGATGCATACTCATACATATATGAACATAATCGGTTTATGTAGAGAATGAATAAGTTCATATTATGAGCCATTCCCTTGAGATTTGTCCCATGTATTTGACTCACGCTACGCCCTAGTTTGATTTCCCAAAGGCACCTTCCCCCGGGAAGTTCCCTCACCTTCCAGAGTCAGAGTGAGTTCCTTTAAAGGACTACCATTCTAGAAATCATACGAGCTTACCTCCCCCTATCACAGAGTTCATAGATCGATAATTTAACAAGGACTTTTAGTTAGGTCACCCAGCCTGGGGATATTTACCTAAGAACCTGTTAAAGGATTTTGTAGTCTAAGTCTGGAAGCCTTGTACCCGAGAGAATGGTTCCCTCAGGTTTTTGCGTTTTGAAGTTTCGGCTCCTGGGAACTCAAATGCGAGACCTCATGTCTTCGCATATTGCGAAATCCCGATTTGCGAAACCCCGAAATGAGCTGAGCAGAGTTGATAGGCTTCGGATTTTCGACTCCTGGGAACTCAAGTGCGAGACCTCCTGTCTTCGCATATCGCGAAATCCCTATTTGTGAAACCCCGAAATGAGTTGAGCAGAGTGGATAGGCTTTAGAGTTTTGGCTCCTGGGAACTCAAGTGTGAGACCTCCTATCTTCACATATCACGAAACCCCAATTTGTGAAACCCTGAAATGAGCTGAGCAGAGTGGATAGGCTTCGGAGTTTCGACTCCTGGGAACTCAAGTGCGAGACCTCTTGTCTCCGCATATCGTGAAACCCCGATTTGTGAAACCCCGAAATGAGATGAGCAGAGTGGATATGCTTCAGAGTTTCGGATCCTAGGAACTCAAGTGAGAGACCTCCTGTCTTCGCATATCGCGAAACCCCGACTTGCGAAACCCCGAAATGAGCTTAGTAGATATATGGGTTTCGGTACCCGGGGAACCGAAGGGTATGAACCCCTCGTCTTCCGGTATGCAAAACCACGAAAGGTAGAGTGTTGGGATATAATCCGAGCCATTGATCAATTCGACGATCGGTTAGACCCTTCTTTTTGGGTTTCGGCACTTCGAAAGACAAAGAACAGGGGAACGCTTGCATCGTGATTCCACGAATCGTGAAAGCCAAAAGCGCCTTTCTAGTAAGGCCAGTGGTCATAGCCAATGATCATATGGGGAAGGATAAGGGAAGGTAGGGTCTGCACCAAGCCCCATAGAAATTCGGGGATTCTGTTCCCCGATAAAGAAGGAAGAAAAGAGAAAAAGGGCGAAAAGTCTTAGTTACCGTAGTGGGTGTGTGACATATGGAAGTTCAAGATGGAAGATCTTTTGGTGGAATGAGATCAGTGGATCATGGTAGATCCAGGCACTGCACCTACATGAACTTCTGCAGATGACTGGAAAAATATGGATAGAAAGGTAAAGAGCACAATCTGACTGTGTCGCTCTGATTCAGTATTACTGAATGTGTCAGAGGAAGCTACAACTAAGGATTTATTGGAAAAGTTGAGGAAGTTGTATCAGTCTAATTCCCTGGTAAATAAACTATTCCTAAGAAAGAAGCTGTATAACTTGAGGATGAGAGATGGAGACTCAGTGGCAAAGCATTTGAACACCTTCAATACTGTGGTAAGTTAGTTAGTATCTGTTGAGATTAAAATTTCAGATGAAGATAAATGTATCATTTTGTTGTGTTCTTTACCAGATTCGTGGGATAGTCTGGTTGTGGCTATAGGTAGTAATACAACTTCTTTGAAGTTTAAAGAAGTGGTCTCATCGTTGTTGTCGAAGGAAATCAGATGAAAGAATATGGAAGGACATAACACAGATGCATTATTTTCAAGAGGACGTTCCCAGGAAAGAAATAGATCTAATTTCTCAAGTGGGAGATCTAAGTCTAAGGGTAGATCTAAATCTCCTGGAAAGTTTGTAAAGGTATGTTGGAGGTGTGGAAAAGAAGGGCGCTATAAGAAGTAGTGTAGATCCAAAGTTGAGAAAAAGAAGGGATCTGAAGAATCTTCTTCTACAGAAGAAAATACCTCCAAGGAAGAAGGAGGGGATGTGTACTTGGCCTCTTCAAGCACACATGTAGATCATGAGGCATGGTTGATTGACTCTGGTGCATCCTTTCATATGGCTCCCCATAGGGAGTGGTTTTGTGAATATGACAATTATGATGGAGGTAACGTTTTATTAGGTAATGATTCGATAACTAGAATCATAGGAAGAGGAAGGGTCAAGTTGAGACTCATAGATGGAAGGATTAGAACATTGCCTGGTGTTCTACACATCCTAGGTATGGCCAGAAATTTGATTTCTGTAAGCAAAATGGAAGATGCAGGGGTAAAAATATTTTTTGAAAAGGGAACTTGCAGGATGGTTTGAGGAGCAATGGTGTTGATGAAGTGAGTTTGGTTTGGAACTCTGTATAAGATGATAGGAAGCACTATTAGTGATGGGTGTAATAGCTCCATTGTTCCTGATATTGGATTTGAAGAAGAAAGAACTCCTACAGTCTCTGGAGAAAAGGTTATGTTGTGGCATCAAAGACTGGGGCATATCGGAGGAAAGGGTCTTCGACTACTACACGATAAAGGTATGGTTGAAGGTATGTCTAACTTCTCTCTGGATTTTGATTTCTGTGAACATTGTCTATATGGGAAGTAGAATCGGGTAAGATTCCCCTCTGGTGCAATGAGGGCAGAAGGAATTTTACAACTAGTTCACAATGATGTTTTTGGACCTGTG
>ML812807.1:48228-79021 GCA_009831015.1 Picea engelmannii
TGTATAAAGGTTGTGTTCAAATGTTGGTTTCCTATAGAAAGACGTAAGGATAGCTTATGACAATGAAAGTACGTTTTGACAAAGATGATTTCTTATCATGCTAAGATGAAGCATATTGATGTGTAGTATAATTTTGTTAGAGACATGGTTAAAGACAATAATATGTTGTGGGAGAAGGTTGGTACCTTGAAGAATGTTACAGACTCATTGACAAGGTCCATGAGTACTAAGTTCTCTTGGATGAGGAAATCAATGAGCATCATTGCCCTAAGTATATGTTTTTATGTATGCATGGCTTCCCAATGCGAAATATTCAAGAAGTTAGATATTTTTGGTGGGGCTTGGGGTCATGACCTTTGTTGGGGGTTTGGAGGTGGTAGTCCTCAATATTTTTTTGGAATTGTTATGGGTCTTTTATAGGTTTTGGGTGTTTTTTAGCAAATTGTTTTACACCCATTATATTCTAATGTTGCTTAGAAGATTAATGTTAAATGATGTTGCATAATACCTATATATTGTATTGTGCACTATTTTGTTCATATAATGAGAAAGAGGTGTAGCTTTGTTTTACTAGTTTTCACGATTTAGGGTTTCTAGGGTAAATCTCTTATTCTTTCTACCTTTCTTAAGAATCTATAAGCATTGCTTCTCTTGCATAGATTTATTAGTCACTATTTTTCTACACGACTAATATCCATTGGAATTGAGAATGCTCCCCCCTCCCCCACTATTACATTAGGTGTTAATTTTCAATGTTATAAATGTCAAAACATTATTCATACAAGTATTGGCTATATGCCATACTTAGGGTGTCGATTGTTCAATGTTGCAATATCGTGCAATCACTTAATTAATAAAATTTCCTCTTTTTTTTGTACTAATGAGAGTTACACATTGATTAATCAACATTAGAGAAATGTGTGGTTGACATTTGTAACACCTGTCTAAATTAACCCCAATATGCATCTTTTTTTATCATAATGATAATGTTTAATCTACCTTGTGCATGATTGTGCAAGATTGCTCAATAAGTTTCATCAACTTTGCACGAGATTGCACAAAGTTACACAATAGCATGAAGACAGTCCCGTCTTCTTATTCTTCTATTTATTAATTAGATGAAATCTATTTCCACTTATTTTGTACTAATCACTTCTATAAAACATATTTCCTCATGTATCATTTCAAATTTATTCGAGTGTCATGCATATAGTGTTATTTACCAAATCTCTAGCAAGGATCAATACTCTCTCTCTCTCTCTCTCTCAAATTTTAACTCAAACTTGGAATTACATACATACATACATACATACACACACACACACACACACACACACACACACACACACACACACACACATATATATATATATATCAATTTGGTGTCTGGTTTGACCGTGACCTTAAACAAAATGATTATTATTATTATCTACAACCTGAGTGGGCCTAATGGTTAAGAACATGCATTTCTTCCTAAGAGTTCACAAGTTCAAATCCAGAAGTGGGTAGGATATGTATACCTCTATAGACTTTAACAGTCAAATCTCCCTCATAATTTTCATCACTATAATTATTTATTAAATATCACACTTTACCAAGATTCAACACTTAAATAATATAAGTAAGTCAAGACTAACACTATCTATCTTTGTGGTATATGAACTTTTTACAATAATCACAAAACTCACATATGTGATACTTTTACTCTCCTCTATTCAACTTCTTTGGGTTTTTTGTAATTGTGATGAAATACTACTATATGGAATCTAGGTGTATAATTGTAGCTATCGTACGCCAATCCTGCAAAATATACATCAAAATATCTTTCTACAAATGAATAAGTGATTTTGGTCCCTTGAACATCCAAACTTAACGACATCCTTTATGTTGATAAAAATTGCAACACTTAACAGACACCAACAATCATAAACACTAACACTAATATGACAAATAACACAGTCCACAATATTATGACCATTAATTTTTTTTTAAAATTAAGTATACACATGAGTAACAAACACCTTCAATAATAATATTAACTTTATCAATTCCTAAACAACATTATTCTAATTAAAGCATATAAAAATAATTACATAATTATAAGCATTTGACATATATACTTAAAAACCAAAAAAACAAAAAACAACCATTTTCTTCTAATTCTTAATTTCCAAATAATAACCTACATATTTATTACTACAACTTAACCTATAAATACAAGAAATTCAACTTAACTTACTTAACCTATAAATACAAGAAATTCAACTTAACTTATAAATATAAGAAATTAATAATAACATAGATAACCCACTTAAACATTTCTATTTACTAATACCTTTAAATTACAATTTCAAGAGAAAACATAACACCATTGTTTATAACCATGATTTCAGTAAAGATACATCAAATCAAAAGGAATGAATATATTGAAATGGTATTTTACAACCTTGACGTATTAAAGCTTTGACTAAGCGCACGAACACCATGACGAATTTATATCGCGTGAAAAAAAAACCATGACGA
This sequence comes from Picea engelmannii, assembly GCA_009831015.1. NCBI lineage: Eukaryota > Viridiplantae > Streptophyta > Pinopsida > Pinales > Pinaceae > Picea > Picea engelmannii. The sequence continues at coordinate 50,752 of ML812807.1, forward strand.
ATTTATAATAATTAGGATTAAATTTTACGTGTTATCAAGCAAAGAATTTCGTATTATAATTGAGTTTGAATAACTTTCATATACAAGGTTGGGGTGATTCTTGAGTGGGCTTAATGGTTAAGAACATGTGTTTCCTTTTAAAAGGTTACAGGTTCAAATCCAGAGGGGGTAGAGTATGTATACCTTCGTAGACTTTACCAGTCAAATCGTTGAGCGGAGGGGGATCCCTTATCCCACAAACAAGAGAGTCTCATACACCAATTTAGTGTGTTGGCTTGATCATAACCTTAAAAATAAATTATTATTATTATTATTATTATAAAAAATTAAAAATAATTTACCCTTTAAAATATTTTTATATTTAAAGTCTCAATACAATTGAATTGAATACCTTTTGTTATTAATAAAAAAATCTTAATATGATTTCATAATTTGTATGAGTAGAATATCCATCTTTATAAAATTTTAACAATATTTTTTTTCTATAACCAATTTATAACTATAACTTTATATAATGATATATAAATATGATTATTCAAAATAACTTTTGAATATATTAACAATAATGTAGTTATTTAATTCAATTTCAAGAAAAATATTTATATCTTGGGAACATCTCTAATTGCACGATTGCATCGAATATAAATTGAAAGAATTATATATATAATTATGCCGAAAGGCGTACACCTATTGACAATGGGCACAATTAATGATCTTTTAATCTTAAATTCTAATCAGATGGCTAAGCATTGAAGATGTTGGCATATTCTTAATCGTCCTCCAAAATCAATGCGTCAGATTTATTGTTCATAACTTCCTTGCATTTATGAAGGCATCCGTTAACATGTTTACTTTTTTACATTTACCTAATCACATTATAAATTTACTGTAAAAATACATAATTGCCACGTTCAAATGATTAAGGAGGATTAAAATATATGCAAGCCACGTTTATATCATTAAGAAACACTCTGCACACGTTTCATTTTGATGGCAATCATTCATTTTTTATATCTGAAAAATCGTTTGATGCCACAACCTACACGGACGTTTTATGTGCGCTCTGTGTTGGAGTCACGACTCAGTCACGGCTCCCCTTTCGACGTTCTCCAGCCGCGAGTTGGCTGTGCTAGTTACTATAACCAACGGGTTTGAAGGAGACTTGCGTCAACCAACGATCTTTTGCGTCACTTGACGAATTCTTGCGCAACTTCGCCAAAAGTTGTGTCAACTTCGTCGAATTCTTGCACAACTTCGTCGAAACTTGCGTCAACTTAGCTAAAGCTTATGTCAACTTCATTGGAGCTTGTCGATCATTGGATTGACCCACTGGTTAACCACCCTGCCAATACATGTAGGTACTCTTCTTCCCCAAGGTTCCTTGAGCTGCAACAAGGCTGTATAGATGCCAAAACTACTAGCAAAAGATTGATATCCAAGCCTACATGCTTAGAGGTTCCCACCTCAATTTTCAAGATCACATCAATATCTAAACTCTCAATTAAAATGCTCAAGATCAATTGTCGTTACGACAACCGTCCAACAATAGGGTGTAAGAATTTCCCCTCATTCTTTCCAAGCCCTTCCTTTTATAACATGCCCAAGTGCACATGAAATTACCAATTAAAATTTAAATTAAATCATTTCCCTCACTCACTTTTCTTGACTTCCTAAATTACTCATGATGTTTCTTAACTTTTCTTCAAAACTTTTCTTGACTCTTAGATTTCCTCCTAGATGTTGCTTTAACTTTTCTTAACTCTTAGATTTTCACTTAGATGTTTTCTAACTTTTATGGACTCTTAGATTTTTTCCTAGACATTTCCTAGTTTTTCTTGATTCTTAGATTTTCTCCTAAATGTTTCTTAACTTTTCTTTTACTACTTTCTTTACTTAAATCCAGACTATTTTTTTTACTTAAATCTAGACTACTCTTTTTTAGCTTACTAAATCAATTTGAGTTTGGATTCTCCTTCCTAACTTTTCTCTACTACTTTCTTAACCTAAATCTAGCCTATTTTTTTAGCTTACTAAATCATGTTGATTTTGGATTCTCCTTCCTAACTTTTCTCTACGATTTAATAGTTTTCATGAAATGAATTTTCCCTATTAATTAATTAGTTTAAATAAAAACATGTACAACTTAATAAGCTAATATTTCTCTCTTATTTTATTTATTTATTTTACTTTGAATTTACTAAGAATGGTTTTTAAGATCTTATTTTAGTCTTTTAATTTAAATCTATCTCTTTTTTTAAGTAGATGAAAAATAATTAATGTTTTTCCTTCTTTCCAAGGTCTCTAATTTTTCTTTGTACCATGCCCTTAAATTATTTTTTCATTTTTACCTTTAATTCAGTTTTCATAAGGATATTAAGGGTGCCATGCATGCCATGCTCTTTAAGACTTACTTAATGTACTTCAAGGGTGCCATGCATACATGTCCTTCAACTATCCAACCTTGAGTAATGAGAAAATTAATGCAACTGCAGAGACACCATTAAATCCTATCATTGCCCTTATTAAGAGACTAATGGATGATGAATAATAATGATTTCACCTTATTGCACGTCCCTTAGTTGATCCTTGTGGGTGATCGAGTCCGCAACCTACCCTCACGACAACGTGCAATAGTTGAGTAAAAGTGTCCCACACTTTTCAACTCTGGTCACGATATGAGTGCTAGTAGGTGGAAGAGGGGAAGTTATTCCACATTTCCTGATAGTACCTGGTATAACTCTTTACAACCCTATTACCCATGTGTGGGTCGAATCAACAAACGTATTCCATGTGGTGCATTCACTTAAATTTTTCGTCAATATTTTTCATCATTCAAATCAATTATACAAAACATATTCATTAGATAATTACTACTTCATGAGTCAATCCAGAGTGCCAATTCTTGTCAATGGTTTTTTGCATCAACATAATTTTATAGTTTCCTACCACACCAGGAAAAATATTAGTAATATTTGTAGTAATAAAATCCAAGTCTCATGTAAAAATCATCCAGTGAATTTACCATTAACATTATTTTCATCAAATCATTGAATACAATATTTATCTAAGCATCACTTCAAATTGATTCAACCAAATCAACATTCTCAAATTTACTCAATCATGTTTAAAGTTTAGTCTCATAATTGTAATAAGAGTCAATAACCGAGTCATCTATGAATCAAACATTCTTAAAGAATAAGTTTGGCTTATAATCGTAATAAGGTAAAATGAGGCACTATAGATGTTAGGAAGTTTCCAAATGTCTCTGAAGTGTTAATTAATTGAGTCACATTGACATGTTGAAGAATCAAAGTTGACACGTCAAAGAATATATGTAGAAACATTGCTTAATTGACACCATAGCTAATCCGACACTTGCCACATGATAGATGCCACATCACCTCTTGTCGATGTGTCACTTTCCACATGGCATATTATATGTCCACACTGGACATTACATGACAACACTTGTTGATGTGGCACTTTCCATGTGGTGGGTGTTTGATTTCTCTCAAGGATGTTCGTTATGATATGTCTAATTGACATATGGGTGGTATCTTCCACATCAATTTGATGTTGCTAGAGTTCATTTATCATTGTCAAATGTAACACAAAGAGGCATTTACATTTGTGTATAAAAGAAAAGATAGACATGTAGCATATTTTTAAAGCAATATGGACTTGTAACATATTGTTTCTGGAATTTTATGAAGGGAAGGTGGTTTGAGCTATTAGAGTTTGGTTTTTCTTTGTGAAGTCAAACAAATCAATCCACTTTTCATTGGGATGCATAATGAGGACAACTAACATTTCTTTGGAAGATGAACTTAGTCCCATATTACATATGCTTCTCTTGAACAAACTGCATTAACACTTAGCCTAAGAAAATAGACCAAGCATATATAGTTTTTCAACTTGGATTCAAAATTTGATGGCTAGCATTTTATTATTATTATGTCATTCTTGGTGGTTTAGTTATTTTTTTTTATAAGGAAAGCCATGGATGGTATTTTCTAATTGATTGAGTGATCTAAATGCCTATGAGATTAATGACAAGATGCAATTGAGTAATTCATTTATTTAACCATTAAGTTAGTGGAGAAGTGCATTTGTTTCAAATATTCTCTTATATATTATGCATCATGTGAAATGTGTAATTGTTGTTTCATTATAGATGCTATAATATTGTCATGCATTTTGTCTCTTATATCTTGTAATTTTTGGTTGGTTTACCATTTCCTATGATTTCATACGTTTAATAAGTAGGTAAAAAATTCTTGGTATTTCAAAGAATTGGTAAGAAATTTTAGAAGCCAACATGACTCAATAAGTGTCCTATATGAATGAACAATTTAAAACATTTACAGACAAAATGTAGTAAAATTTTGTCCTTTCCCTATTTAATAATAATAATGATAATAATATTTTTTTAAGGTCACAACCAAGCCAGACACCAAATTGATGTATGAGACCCCTGGTTTGTGGGACAAGGGACCCCCTCCATGTAGCTGATTTGACTGCTAAAGTATATGGAGGTATACATACCCTTACATACTCTTTAAAATCCCCATGTAGTTTGGTTGCATTTGTAGAAAGAATGCCTTACAGGGCCCCATCGAAAGCTTCACCCACTCTGTTATGGGTCGTACACCATCACCAAGGCCATGGGTGACAATTCTTTTGAGATCAACATTCCCCCCTTCCTTGGTCTGCATCCAGTCTTCAACATGGATCTCCTTCGGCCATATTTCCCACCATTATTGGACACCTCAGAGATAGCAGGCAGTTGACACCAACAGAGCTCAACCTTGACTGCATGCAACAAGCATCCAATGATCAGATTGTGGATACACAGATCAAGGGCACTCGACAACAAAGGATCAGGCTTTATCGAGTTGTCAAAGCAGGGAAATTCCTACACCAAGGCAAGTGGCTCACACGGGGCCAAATTCAATAGAAATTTCCTCATTTGATGGGGGAACTCAACACAATGGATACCATTGCTTCCTATATTGAAGGAAGATCGATGCATATACGTTATTCTTTCTAATCTTGGTAGTGCAAAATATGTTATTATAACTACCTTTTATGCCACCAGAGAAGCTCTAAGGAGTGCTTATAAAGAACCGTCTCTTGAGTCTTTTTGTGATGCTCTGATTCGAGAGCATGGTAAGCTTATGAAAATTGGATTGATTAGCATTGCGGGTACATCCAACAAAGCCTTAGTGGCCCAACAAAAAAATAAATCCAAGAATCCCAAGAAGCAACATCCTCGCCATAACAAGAAGCAAAAAAGGGTACCAAACCCTCTTCACCAGCTTCTGCTCCTAATGGTGACAAAGAAGAACAATCCAAAAGTAAGAAGATTGATAAACATTGTAACTTTGTGGGAAATATGGTCATGTGGAAGCTAAATGTTTTAAAAATATAGAATCCTTAGAAGCAATGATGAAGAAGCACAACATTGGTATTAATTCTTCTTCTTCTGTACATGCACTTTTTTCTTCTGGTTTCTCCTTCAATGAAACTTCTACTTCTTCTTATGATGAGTGGCTTATTGATTTAGGACAATCTTATCATATTTCTAAGGATAAAGACATATTTTTTTCTCTAAATGAATGTAACACAAAAAAAAATATTTGTTGGTGATGATAGATCTCTTAGTGTTTTAGGGTATGGAACAATTCAGGTAGATAATAGTCATTTCAATGATGTATTATGTGTTCCAAGTATTTCCTAGAACCTTCTATCACTGTATCAGATTACTTTTTCAGGCTGTGAAGGTAAAACCGTAGAGTTTTCACCTCACCAAGTTGTAATCAAGGATATAAAATATCCTAAGCATGTCCCAACAACTAGAATTGTCGATGATATTACCAGGTTGTAGAAGTTTGAAAACTTTGGGTCATCATCTTTTCCATCAGTTTTTGTTGCTCATAGAGATGACTTGAGAAAACTTTGGCATGAGTTGTTTGGTAATCTAAACTATTTTTCATTGCAACAACTATGTAATCAACACATGGTGACTATTCTTCCTCTTGTTTCTTGCAGAGATGGTGTTTGTGCTAGTTGTTTTCTTGACAAACATCATTGGGTCAGTTTTGACAAACGTGCTTCTTCTAGCACCTTGACCCCTTTGCAACTTTTTCACAGTGATTTTTGTGGTCTTATTTGTTCTCCTTCTTTTTCTAGGTGCAAGTATTTCATAACTTTCATTGATGACTTCTCCAAATGCACTTGGGTTTACTTCTTAAAACTTAAGAGTGGAGTTTTTGACAAGTTGTTTTCCTACAAGACCCTTGCAAAAAAACAATATGGACATCAACTTCAAAGTTTAGGAACATATAATGGAGGTGAATATGTGAACAATACATTTACAAGTTACTGTGTTGCATAGGGCATTAAAATGCAACACACTGTTTCATATACACCACAACAAAATGGTGTTTATAAGAGAACAAATCACACATTAAAAGAAATGGACAATTGTATAATACAATATAAGGGATTAAGTCTTATTTATTGGCCATAAGCGATCAATTGTGAAAATTACATAGTAAATCACACTCCCACAAAGGCTCTAAAACATATAACACTAAAAGCAACATGGAATAAAATTAAGCCAGATGTAATCCACTTTTGTATATTTGGTAGTGTAGCAGGGGATCACATTCCTGAAGAGAAAAGGAAAGCATTGCATCCTAAAAGTGAGAAGTGCATTTTTGTTGGATATTTTGAAGGTGTCAAGGGTTACATACTTATTCAAACTCATTCCAATGAAATTATTATTAAAAGAGATGTTAAATTTGATGAAAATATCTTGGCTTGCAAGCCTAGTTCGACGTGTGTGCCCTCTTTGGCATGTGAACCAACTTCAACATTTGTGCCATATTATTTTCCTATTTTGGTTCCTTTTTCTTCAGATGATGAAAATGAGGATGAAAATCCACGTCCTCCTTTTCACCTTCCTCCATTTAACATGAATATGCACCAACACCATCGCTTTCTAGGTGGGTGTGTTCAACACGAGAAACAACTAGTGATCTTGTCGGTGATCCTTCATATCAACTTCAGACATGTTTACATTTCTATCAAGCCTCTTCTATTTTGGCTCAAGTTTCAGAGACTCATGATCCATACAAATTTGCAGAATCTTTAATTCATCCATATTGGGACACATCAATGAATGGAGAGTATCGCTCTTTAATGACAAATGATACTTGGAATGTTGTAACTCTTCCGAAACGAAGACAAATTATTACATGTAAATGGGTGTACGTCACTAAGTATGCATCAGATGGAAGTGTTGAAATACAGAAGGCCCGATTAGTTTCCAAATGGTTCTCTCAAGCTGAAGGCATTGACTATAATGAAACCTTTGACCCCGTAGATAAAATAAATTCCATATGCCTTGTTATAGCCCATGTTGCCTCACATAAATGGGAGGTCCATTAGATGGATGTTAATTCAAACTTCTTACATGGGGATTTGAAAGAAGAAATCTAAATGGAACAACCTCCTGGATATGTACATAATGACTCCAACCTTGTTTGTCACCTTAAGAAATCTCTTTATGGTCTTAAGAAAGCTCTTTAAGCTTGGTATGTCAAAATAAACAACTTTCTTCTTGACACTATATTTTCTAGATGTCATTCTGACCATAATGTATATACCAAGAAAGTAAAATCCATTTCATAATACTTTTTCTTTATGTTGATGACCTTATCCTCACTGGTAGTGACACTAAACTTTTAACCCATGTAAAATCTAGCCTTAAAAATAATTTGAAATGATAGACTTAGGTTGTTTGCATTATTTCCTTGGCCTCCATGTTTTGCAAACCAAGGAAGGGATTTTTCTTTCCCAGTCTAAGTATGTGTTGAAGGACGATATTGACCACTCATCAATTAAAAGGGAATAGTTCGGTCCAAGGTTGTTTAAGTGTAACCTAAGCTGTTTAAGGTAATTATCCCTGATGGGTTTAATGACTTCGTTGGCTGGTGAAATGATCTATCTAATAAATAAATGAAAAGTTGTATAAGAATCGAACCACTAACTATTAGATTTTGAGTATTTACAATGATCTATTGGATTAGATAACCTTACACTTAATTACATAAATTCACAAAATTTACAATTTGTACATGGGTACAAGATTTACTAGAAACCTTGTGAAAACAAGAATTTCAAAGTATGTAATGGAACTTAATCCCACACAAATCCAATCTAAACAATATCTATAAATAATAAATAAAACAAATAATTCAAACTTCAACCATACTGAAACAATAATATTGAAGCTAAGCTAACAATTGAATTAAGCTAAATGATTTTGAATGTAATTTATGACAAGAGTTATTCAAATGATCAAAGCATTTAAACTAAACCATTACAATTAAAAATTTACATTCAAACAAACCATACAAACAAAATATGACAAAATACAATGACTAAACTATCCCGATTAGGAGAAGATTTGAGATCTAATGGTTGAATCCTCTCCAAATATTTGTTAGATTGTCCACATGTAAAATAAATTATAGGGTAGACAATGTTGCACTTTAAGTCCAACAAAATTTTGGTGAAAGAAATTTCAACAAACTAGAGTAGATTTAATATAGATAAGGAAATGAAACAACTTTGAGATCATTCTTTAATGGAGAATAATAATGTATTATTTCAATTAATGAAACACATTTCATTAAAAATAAATAATAAACACATGTAATTTGCATAAGAAAAATCTAATACATTTTCCACATGCATTTATCTATCAATCACACAAAGAATTGATAACGCTGAGATAACGAATGACATTTTTTTAAATATTAATCTTTGGAACAAGAGATACACAAATTAATATCATAACAATGAATCATTAAAACATGGACAAAATTCAAGGTTTCATTCTACAAAGCTATGACAGGAAGAAAATGAACACATAAATGAAAAAAAAATGATATTATATTTAAAAAAGCTCCAAAATTACTCACAAAACAAAAGTCTGAAACAAAATGAGGTTCATTGTCTTCCCATTATAATTCCAAGTCCATTCGCTATTCCATGCTCCTCCTTTCTTCCATATATCTAATCTTATTTTTATAAGTCCAAACTACGTAAACTGATTAAATTTAATTAATTTCATACTAAACATCAATCTCTGATATCCCTTGGTCATTCAAACAAAATCCAAATTGGAGGCTGACTGCAACAAAAAATATGGAAATTTCCATGTCAAATATTTGTCTGTATCTCCCAAACCATGTCGTTTCTGGAGAAAATCCTCATGAATAAGGTAAATTGTTCTGTTTTGCAGATGAGTTTTTTAGGGTTTCTGTAAATTCATTATCGTTTTCCCTTAAATGAATATTTGATTTCACCTCCCGAGAAGTGAAGTAATTTTTTAGTTTTATTATTTGCATCCTTTAACAACTATTCTCCCAAAAGGAGCAATTCCAACTCTCTTCCATGATCTGGAGTATGAGATCCTCTAAACAAAACAATTAAACAATTATTAATAATAGAAAACAAAATAAAAATAATAATTTAAACCTATGTTCATGCTAAAAAAAATCAAACCCTAATAATAACAAAAATATTTGAGAATAAATATAGAATGTTCCATCATGTATTGTTTTAAATAAAATATTTAATTATTAATATTATAAAACAATAAAAAAAAACTATAAAAAAAGGACAAAAATGAATTGTTAAATCCCTAGACAACTCTTGGGCCACTTTTCTCTTTCTACCAACAAATGGGTAACTCCTCTTATTCCATTAAAATGTCTATGTCACTCACCTTGGCCACTTTTCCATTTAATTGACGGTAAACAATGCATTTCTCAATTGTTTTATTAGCCACATGTCTTAAACATACTGTAACATGTAATCAATTCAGTTTTTTGAATTACATGGTTATTAAGAACGATTGTTAAAACAATTAATTGCAAAGAACTTTGCATAATGACCAACTAATAACAATAATGACTTGAAAACCATGACATGATAGTAAGAAAAACTTTTATAGTAATGACCTTTGTAATGCCATGTAATTCAAATGAAGGTCCAAATACATAAATAAAATTTAACCATTGTTCATAGTTTTAAATCATGATAGGGATTATGACCCTTAGGACTAAGACCAAAACAAGTCATGTCTTGATTATTCATCGAAATCTAGTTCTCTAGCTCATGCTTAAATGAGATCATTCCCTTTTGAAATATCATCAAATAGTATTAGGAAAATAAGAACAAGTGTATAAGAGTAATAATAAACCTATTCTTGGATTCCATTGTCGAATCATGATGATAACCAGAGTTTTCATTCATTAACCAATACAGAAGACCTAAAAATAAAAAACATGTTATGAAACCATTTGATAATCATTGAAAGGCATCACAAAATCCTTCATAGTCTTGTTTTGAATTTTCATGTTGAAAATAAAAAAATTCAAAATGAAAAATAATCGATATAAGAATGAAGAACCAATGTTAAAGTCACTTTCAATAGTTATCTTATTCAACATAATAATTTCCAGTGGAAACATTTAAATCAAAAAATATTCACACAATTCAAACCAAACCACTCAAATAAGAAAAAATCAGAAAAAGATAAAAGGACTAGCAAAAGACCAAAGATCCAGTCGATACAATTTTGTGAAGTTATTACATTACAAGCGAATCATCACACCAAAATAATCCATAAAATCATCTTCTCGGATCAAGTAAGATAGATTCGTGTGTCATGAAAGTGATATTTTCGAATGGTCAAGGGGGTCTCCTTGAATGTTTACAAAAAATTCAAGGGGGACTGTTGGGGGGCCAACAATATGCGTGTGGCCTTCTTTATCACTTTCACATGGATGATTCTAAACCAACCCCTTCTCCCTTCCACTATGGAGTCAAAATTCCTACCACTTTTACCACTCCCAAATTTGATGCCACTTTATACTGTTAGTTAGTTGGTATCCTCTTATAATTGATTCATACTCGTCTTGATATTTCCTTTGTTGTTGGTCGTGTTTCTCGGTATATGAAAACACCCCATGAAATCCATTGGAAAGCAACTAAAATGATACTTTGATATGTTTGGGGTATAGTTCTGTTTGGGATACATTACAGTTCAAGAGGGACTCATTTGTTGGTTTGTTTCACTGATTCAGATTGGGCTAGCGACCTTGATGATTGAAAGTCTACTACAGGTTATGTTTTCAACCTTGGTTCTAGACCTATCACTTGGGCTTGTAAGAAACAACATATTATTTCTCTTTCTTCAATAGAAGTAGAGTATCGATCAATGGTTAATGAAAGTCAAGAATCCTTGTGGCTTCGATAGATCCATTCAAATTTTGGATTCTAGCAACAACATATGACCACCCTCTCATGCAACAATAAGAGAGCTATCAAGCTTTCCAAAGATCCATTTCAACAACAAAAGAAAGAACACATTGAGCTACACATGCACTTCATTAGAAATAACATTCCTGATCGAGTTATTTAAGTGCTTTTTTCCCCTAAAAAATATCAAGTTGTAGACATTTTCGTAAACTATCTTACATAACCGAAGTTTTCCAAACTTCGATCTATGTTACGATTTTAGGAAATTGTCATTAAGGGAGGATAGGCTCTAATTCCTCCTTCTTTCTCCTATTGTGTCGGCTTTGTAAATCCTTCAATCCTATCCCAAGTTGTTCTCAAGGGGGGATGTTAGGGTATTTAGACACTTAGGAGTTATTTAATATCAACTTGGTCTAATGTGTCGTTAGGTTAAAGTGTGTTTCTTAGCGTGTTTCGTTAGTATGCATTTGTAATCTGATGGTCACAATATGTTCCTGACATAGAGTGATTTGATGACTCATATTATCCTCGATCTTAACGGTTACATTAATCCATGGCTTAGCACCCGATTGGTCCATGAATTATATTTAAAGACCATGGAGGGTCATTTGTTGATGATTGATTGTGAGAAAATATCTTGTAATAATCTTCTTTTACATTAATAAATTGCCTCAAGTGCCCATGTTGGCTAGGGCCATGGATGTTTACCCACATGGGTTTTACCACATAAAAAAAATCAATGTGTTGATATTTGATTTGGTTGTGTGAGTGGTTAGTCAAGGTGTTCTTCCTCTGTTGGAATACCTATGTTGTCAAACACTAGCCATGGAAATTTTTAGCATATGTCATGTAACATAGCTATTATTTTGAATTGTTTGAACCTTTGAAGTTCAATGTTGATATATTTCTACCTAGATACTTTATGACCTAATTGTGCATATGTAAAACTAATGAATACAATGAGTTTGATGAGTAACATTATTCTTCATATTAAATTCGACTTTGCTTGAGTTTTTTTTAGTGGTTGTGGTTACAATTTTCATTCTTTCCTCCAATTCATTTCATGTTGGTGTAGTTGTTATTTTATAAACATTTCTCACATTCTAACTATGTAATGACTTATCCTTTGTTTTTATGAGTACTAAAATCATCTTCCATCCACGATCAAAACTTGTATTTGATAGAGAAATGTGGCCTTTGACCCATTTCCAACATATTATATAGCTGCCCAAATTTTCCAATGTATTTTATTCAACTTAGAGTTTTGATTGTAACCTATAGAAAGTATATTTCTCAAATTTATATTACCGAATTTCCTTGAAATGTTACAATTTGACATTATTATAAGCACATTGTCATATTTTGTTCATTTATGTCATTTCAATCACATTCTATGTATTTCTTTATGAACACGATGATTCAATATTTTTAACATGCATGCCAACATGATCTTACCATTTTCCATTCACTCTTAAAGGCCTTCTATGGATCGAACATGGTTTTTGACTAAGTTAGATTCAATACTTGGTTTCTAGCATGACTCATTTAATGTATTTCTTGTTCTGAGTTTGCAATTAGTAGGGAGTTATAACACTGATTCATGGGTTATATCTGCATATTTTTATTGCCCATTTAGCCTTGAATTTATGGAGTGGAGGATCTCGTGGCCCTAGGAGAGGACGTGAAAACAAGGCTGATGATATTTTGTGAAGTTCCAAGAGAAGGAAAATATTCTATTTTCCATGCATTCCAATGTTGATTCAAATGAATTTGCACAATTGGCCTAAATTAGTACCCTATACCCAAAAATGATCCTAATGCTCAATCTCATTTGTTGTCATTCCCATTTAGTTGGAAACCACATCCTAGTGTTTTTGTGATAAAACTTTTTGCCCTTGTTGATATTAATGATTAGAATGTTAATCATGTAGTTCCCTTTGTTTGAAATGATGGATGGGGATACCCTAACCTAGATTCCTTGCTTCAAATTAATTTCCATTATTCTAAATCTACTACTCCACCTCCTTTTACTAAGGGTATTGAAATTCTTGTACTTGAACCACCTACAGTTGTTGAGAAAATACATACTAAATAAAAATAAGAAATGGACTCTTAGGTGCCATCCAATCACTCTCAAGGCTCTTTGTAGAATATTTTTGTAATTTATGATACTGTCAAGTCTACTAAAATTTCCCCATGATTTATCATGTAGTTAGACCCTCTTGACATATCCATGTGTCCCTTGCTACCACCGCTTTTCATATTCAATATGAGGATGATAATCTCCTTCAAATATATAAACCAAGAGATGTTTACCCCATTATAACCCACTCCTACCATCACTTTTCCATTCGCTTTCTCCCAAATAGGTCCTATTACTCAACCACTATTGGGTATGTGTTATATTCTTTGCAAAATTGATCCCATGTAATGTACACTGATATGGGAGAAAAGGGGGTCTGGGGGGTGCTTAACACCCCCATTTGGGAGGGTTGTAGGGGTTCAGGGGTGGGAGCCCCCATGAAAAGAAAATTGGTCCATTTTTGACATTTTTTTGCATTCTTTTTTTGGCACATGGTTTTTGCTAATGGTTTTCTAATTTCGGTTAAAGAACTAGGGTTTTTTTACTAATCTGGGTCAATGGGTTAGGGGTTTGGATGTCGTAGGATCATATATATATATATATATATATATATATATATATTATTGTAAACAGTGAATAAAATGATGATATATGTAATATTATAGGTGCAGCTCTAAATAGGTTGTTGGTTTTCTCGGTTTGGGTTTCTAGGGTAAAAATATTTGTGTAATGTGTGTGTGTGTGTGCCATTGCATCTTTTCAGTTTTATTACGAATTTGTTTGTAGTAATTAATTGTACAAGTTTAAAATATACATTTGGTATCAGAGAAATTATTGGCTTCAGGGTTATGCCTTTGTGGCTAATTGTTTGTCTCGAGTCTTTGATAAGCCTTGTTATAGTGGGAGATCTACGTTATTGATTCTTTAGGTGAAAAGAAATGGCGAGCAACTCGAAAATAGAGATAGATAAATTTAATGGGAATTGTTTTGAGTTCTGGAAGCTCAAGATTGAAGATATGTCTATGTACAAATATCACTGGATCATTGTGGATCCAGGTACTGCACCTGCATGAACATCAACAAAAGACTGGAAAATGTTGGATCAAAAGGTGAAGAGAACAATCTAGTTTTGTCTCTTAAATTGAATATTGTTGAATGTGTCAGGGCAAGATACAACCAAGGAATTATGGGATAAGTTGCGGACTTTGTATCAGTATAAGTCCCTAGTAAACAAATTGTTCTTATGGAAGAAGCTGTATAACTTGAGGATGAAAGATGGAGACTCGGTGACAGAGCATCTGAACGACTTCAATCCTATGGTAAGTCAGTTATTTTCAGTTGATATTAAAATTCCAGATGAAGAGAAGTGTATTAGTTTATTGTGTTATTTACTAGACTTGTGGGATAGTCTGGTTGTGGCCATATGTAGTAATACAACTACTTTAAGTTTCGATAATGTGGTATCATCCTTGTTGTCGAAGGAGATGAGACATAAGAACATGGAATGACATAGCATTGATGCATGAGGAATCTCCCAGGAAAGAAATAGATCTAAGTCCTCAAGTGGGAGATATAAATCTAAGGGTAGATCAGAATCTCCCCGAAAATTTTGTAAAGGTATGCTAGGTATGTGGAAAAGAAGGGAACTATAAGAATCAATGTAGATCCAAAGGTGTTGAGAGAGGGAAGGGATCCAAAGATGCTCCTTCTACAGAAGAAAAACCCTCCTCAAAAGAAGGAGGGGATGTGTACCTGGCTTAATCAAGAACCCATGCAGAACATGAGACATGGATAGTTCACTCAGGCACATCCTTTCATATGAATCCCCATAGGGAGTGGTTCTGTGAATATGAAAAGTATGAAGGAGGTGATGTTTTTCTAGGTGATGAATCGACAACCAAAATCATAAGACAAGGAAAATTCAAGTTGAATCTCATGGATGGAAGGATTATAACATTGCCCGGTGTTCTACACATCCCAGGATTGGCCATAAATTTATTTTCTGTAAACAAAATGGACGATGCAAGGGTAAAAATAATGTTTGAGAAAAAACCTTGCAGGATGGTTCGAGGAGAAATGGTGTTGTTGAAGGCAGTTTGGATTAGAAATTTGTATAAGCTGCAGGGAAGCATTATTAGTGATGGGCATAATAGTTCCATTGTTCATGAGATTAGAGTTGAAGAATAAAAAATCATATAGTCTCTGGAGAAAAGGATATGGTGTAGCATCAAATACTGAGGCATATCAGAGAGAAGGGATTTCAACTACTACATGGTAAAGGTATGGTTGAAGGTATGTCTATATGCTCTTTGGATTTTTATTTTTGTGACCATTGTGTATATGTGAAGCAGAATTGGGTAATATTCCCTTCTGGTGCAACGAGGGTAGAGGGAATTTTATAGTTGGTGCACAATGATGTGTTTGGACCTGTGTCGGTTCCATCACTGGGAAAATATGTGTACTATGTCTCATTTATAGATGAATTCTTGAGGAATACTTGGATACATTTCCTCAGGAATAAATATTAAGTATTTAACAAGTTTAAAGAGTTTAAGGGTCTTTTTGAGAATCAAATAGAGAAAAGAATTAAGGTGTTGAGGACAAATAATGGTGGAGAGTTTTATGGAAATAAACTCGAAGAATTCTGTAAGAAGTGCGATATAGAAAGGCATAAGACTAATCCCTATATACCTCAACAAATGGAGTTGTAGAAAGGGTGAATAGAATGTTGATGGGAAAAGGTGCATGCTCAATGGTGCCAGGTTAGGACAAGAATTCTGGGTAGAGGCAATGGGTACTGCATGTTACTTGGTCAATCGATCACCCTCATCAACATTGGATGACAAGAATCCACATGAGGTATGGACTAGTAAGAAACCCTCTCTCACACATCTCAGGGTATTTAGCTGTGAGGCCTATGTTCACATTCCAAAGGAAAACATGAGTAAGCTAGATAAACGGATAAAAAATGTATCTTTATTGGGTATAAATATGGTCTGAAAGGTTATAAGATTTGGAACCCAAAAACTACGAAGGTAATGTACAGTTGAGATGTGGTATTTAGAGAAATCAAAGGCATTTTCAAACAAGAATTCCTACCAAGGAAGGAAGAACAAAAGAAAATAGGGTTTGAGTTGAAGGATGATGAATTAGAATCTACACACGAACATCAATTAGAATTTAGAAGAATAATATCCTCATACTCAAGTATTGAGTAGATTAGTTTGGTAAAGAAAACAACTGGAAAGGTATATTGCACCTGATTTCTGTTCAAATTTTTCTTTGTCAATTACTGAAGATGATCCTAGAACTGTTAGGGAGACAGTAGATTCATAGGATGGAAAACTCTTGAAAAAGGCCATGGTTGAATAAATAGTAGCCTTGGATAAGAATGAGGCTTGGGATCTAGTGGAGTTACTGACTCGAAGAAATCCCATTGGAAACAAATGGGTGTTTAAGAAGAAGTTAAATGCAGAAGGAAAAGTGGAGAAATACAAATATCGGTTAGTATCAAAAGGTTATTCCCAGGTTGAGGGAATTGAATTTGGTGATATTTTTCCTTGTTTCCAAGTTAACTTCAGTTATATTTCTTTTATTTGTTGTTGTTGCATTTGATTTTTAAGTAGGACATATGGATGTGAAGAAAAAATTCCTACACGAGGATTTGGAAGAAAAAATATATATGAAGAAACCATAAGGCTTTGTTGTGAAGGGAAAGAAGGAGATGCTATGCAAACTATAAAAGTCCTTGTATGGATTAAAGAAATCACCAAGGATGTGGTATCAAAATTTTGATACTTATATGTTGGGACTTGGCTTCACAAGGAGAAAAGCGAATAACTTTATGTATTTCAAATTAATTGGTGATCATATTATTTATTTGGTATCGTATGTGGATGATATGTTGTTGATAGGAAACAACAAGGAGATTATCTAGCATGTGAAAACTCAGTTGTCCTTTAAATTTGACATGGAGGATCTTGGTGCTGCAAATTTCATTTCCGGCATGGAAATTAAAAGAGATCGGAAAAACATGAAACTCTGGTTAAATCAAAGGAAATCCGCTGAGACAATATTACAGAGGATTAATATGCAAGAATGCAAATCGTTCAAGTTTCTTATTCTTGTAGGTGCAAAGTTATCAGTGGATCAGTGTCCCAAGACAAAGGAAGAAGAAGAGGAAATGTTATGTATTTCATATGCAAGTGTGGTTGGCAGTTTGATGTATGCAATGATATGTACTAGACCGGACATTGCACATGCAGTGGGAGTTTTGAGCATGTATATGTCAAAACCAGGGAAGGAACATTGGACATCAATAAAGATGATTTTCAGGTATTTACGTGGAACTAGTAGTTATGGATTGTGCTACCGAGGAAGACAAAGATTGGACAGAGTGTTGTATATACATCGATTTGTTGATGTAGACTGAGCTGGAGATATGGATCGCATAAGATCTACAAGTGGGTATGTGTTTAACCTGTTTGGAGGAGAAATTAGTTGGATGAGAAAAATAAAATCTATAGTGGCACTCTCAACTACATAAGTTGAATACATGAAAACCACTCATGTAAGCAAGGAAGCGATATGGTTACACATATTTTGTTAAGGTATTGGGTTGATACAACAAGTTGTAAGGATATATTGTGACAATCAGAGTGCAATCTTCCTGGAGAAGAATCCAACTTATCATTCAAAGACAAAGTATATTGATGTTCAATATCACTTTGTGAGAGACATAGTTGAAGATGAGAGGGTGTTGTTGATGAAGGTGGAAACTTTGGAGAATGTTGTTGATTCATTAACAATTTTTTTGAGCACTGATAATTTATCTTGGTGTAAAGGATATATGGGTATTGTTGAGTATATAATCTTGTAACCCCCAGTATGCAAAGCAAACAACAAGTGGGAGAATGTTGGGTCTGTGTTATATTCTTTGCAAAATTGATCCTATATATTGTACACTAATATGGGAGCAAAGGGGCTTTGTGGGGTGCTTAGAACCCCCCAACTAGAAGGGTTGTGGGGATTTGGGGGTGGGAGCCCTCGATAAAAAAAAAATGGGTTTGTTTTTGGTAGTTTTTTGCATCCGTTTTTTGGTAGTTTTTCGGAACATGGTTTTTGTCGATGGTTTTCTAATTCTGGTTAAGGAATTATGGTTGTTGACTAATCTGGGTCAATGGATTAGGGGTTTGGATGCTGCAAGATCCTATATGTATATTTTATTGTAAAAAATGAAGAAAATGAATATATATATATATATATATATATATATATATATATATATATAAGATTAAAGGTGTGGCTCTAAACATGCTGTTGGTTTTCCCGGTTTGGGTTTCTAGGGTAAATATCTTTGTGTAATGTGTGTGTGTTCCTTTGTATCTTTTTTGTTTTATTAAGATTTTATTTGCAGTAATTAATTGTACAAGGTTAAAATCTACAGTCACAAAGGTGACTTTTATGTTTATCTATATTTGGTGATCGACATACTTTTTCATAAATGGTGACATTAATATTTTTTAATAATTGATACATACACAAACATAAAAAAGTCACTTTTATGACTAAGGAGTAGTAAGACCAATTACAACTAATACATAGATTTAGATTGCATATCAGTTTTTATGTATTTGTTATGGATTGGTTTAATTTTTTAGTTCATGTGGGAATGTCTAAAGATCAACATTATTTATTTTAGCAATTGTAATTTTGCATGATCTCATGTTCAAATTTTAATTGAGAATCACCAATAGTTTTAATGATAATGTATTATGCTAGTGATGATCTTTATGGAAATGAACTTATATGAATACATAAGGAAGGGAAACTCATGACTTGTGGAAGCTACTAGTGCACTCAAACTTTCTAGGTGATGGGATCAACCCTTTTCTTTTATCCCAAAACTATATCCTTAGACATATCCCATTTTTGTAAAAGTGAAATTATTTTTCGAAAACATTATTAATCACTTTATTATTATTATTTAAATTAAGTAGTTTGTAATTGTAAATTACCTTCTCAATATTATAAAATGAGAAGAAGAAAAATAAGCATATAACACCATAGGAGAAAAGAATGTCAAAAGGATATGCCAAATTATAAATATCATTTCACTACTCATTCCAATGGATCTAACAACATTGATGACAATAGCAATACTCTCCAAAGATATAATGATTGTATAGATCAAAATATTTTCTCTTGTTGGTTTCTATTAACATGTAAGTAATTTATTGTTGAGTCTCACTTGGTACTAATGAGTAAATGATTTGTAGAAGCAATGTGTTCAATGAGTATGTCTACTCATTTCCTTGAAGTTAAGAACCTATGATTCTAGAATTTACTTTCTTTGACATTCTCGCTTGTCTTTGTATCATCTTGAAAACATAGAAACAAGGATTCAGTATACATGGTCCAAACTTTCATAGAGGGTTACAAAACCGTTGTTATGTTAATGGATGCATTTAAATAATATCTTTGATAATGATTACTAAGATTTTGGTCACATTTAGTTTTCAATGTTAATCGCCTATTCACATTTTCTATTTTCTTTTATGATTTATTACTTTTTACTTTTAAATTTTTTTAATATATATATATGAGTGCTTCTTTACATTTAAGTGTTTTTTATTTAATTTCAAGATTTATTACTTTTTACTTTAAATTTTTTTAAATATATATGAATGCTTCTTTACATTTAAGAGTTTTTTTATTTAATCTTAATATTTTTTTTAATGCACAACTTACCAAAAAAATCACATGTTAACAAAATCTCTAAAACTTTAATAGAATATAAAAATACTTGAAGGATGTTGTATTCAAATGTGATTAATACGAACCTCTTTCTTACTTCTCATCCCATGTCATACTTCTCGTAAGGAAAACAAAAGGAACAAAGAGGATTGAAAGGGGTATAAATACATGTGTTATATTCGTACCTTCCCTATGCCTTACAAAGGTGTTGAGATATTGGTTGTGCAATTACCATTTTTACAATCAACATATTTTAGAGATCATATTGGGGACAATGTTTTCAATTACTTTTACTCACCCTTGAATCCATCATTTTCATGACATGATAGTAGGACATGATAATAGTTCAATATGAGAAAATTATTGAACCAAACATTTTCTAAAAAACTAGGAGAACAACTTGACCTTGGATTTTACCTAAAAACTAGGCCCTTGACCTCATATACTTGAGCACAAATGCCTTGCCAAGTCAAAAGTCAAGTCCGAAGAAAAAGTAGGAGATATTTTGGTATACGAAGGATGATAGGATTATTCTTTTAACCTCTTGTGTTATAATTTGGCATATGACATGCTATATGATTATTCTTTTAATTCATTGTGTTGTATTATTATACCTGCTAGTTATATTGTAATTGGTTAGGAGCAAAATTTATTTGAATTTTAACTAATTTTTTGTTTTCAATAAAGTTTTTAGAATTTTTTTATATATATTTATAATAAATTAAAATTTTGAAATATTAAAAATTAATTTTTTATTAATTTTGATTGACAGTTATATTTTTTTATTAAATTTTTATAAACTATATATTTTTTTATGTTATTTATATATATTTTAAATTTATTTATCACTATCAAAATATTTATGATAAATAATTTAGTTGTGAAAGTTTTGTTTTGAAGTTATGATTCATCTATTCATATTTATGATAAATAATTTGGTTATGAAAGTTTTGTTTTGAAGTTATGATTTATCTATTCATATTTTTGAAGTTAAAAATATTTGGTCAATTGGAAAAATGCCAAAATTTATAGGCAAACTTTTGATGTGTGTGCGTTTTTATATGTTTGATTAATTAGAAAAATGCCAAAATTTATAGGTGTACTTTTGATTTGATTGATATGTTAATTTTTTTTAAGTTTCAAAAATTTAGATCAATTGAAAAGTCGTGAAAAGTTAGAAATAAAGTTTTCATTAAACAAAACTACAATTCTTAAAAATAAATTAAATAAAATATTAATATTAAAATTGGTTTCCTAATTTTTTTAAAGTTTTCATTATTTTTATGATTTAATAATTTTGATTGATTGGATGAGAGATAAAACCATAAACTTTTTTCATATCAAATTTTCATCCATATTTTAACTATTTTTTTCCCACCATAATATATATTTTCTTTTTTTATATATGTAAGTATTTATATAAAAATCCTTTCAGCACCAAAAATTACAGTATTGCCATGTCTGTCTGAGGACTGTAGTTACTAAATTGCCCCTGGGGGAAACCAATTCAGCCAGCCTCCTAAGCCAAAATCCATCGGTTCAAATAAGCATTCAGATAACACAATTGACCAACTGGAGCGGAATTGCCCCATGGGGAAACCGATTCGCCCAGGCTTCTAGACCCTCTAGGACCGACATAGGACAATCAAAACATAATTTAACCGAAAAGACAGGTGGGAAAATATAAACAAAACAACAAATAGGCCATGCAGTCTGACACATGTGAAACAGTCACAACTCATGCAGTGGATGTGTTGCATGCCATAGTATCCAAGGTGGGTTCCTGGAGAGCTGAAGCCAAGCCTGGAGCTGCGTCGTCCACTGGAGATAGTTGCAGAGCTAGAACCAATATCGACTCTGAGTCCGTTGGTGCAGTTGGTGCATGTTCTATGGGGTGGGGAGAGCCATGCAGAGAGGAGAGCAACTGCAATATTTGTGAACCCTTCTTGTCCAGGACTTCCAGGAGAAAACGTAGGTAATCCACCTCCTTGCGAACTTCGAACACCAGGTCTTGCAGAATTGCAAGGTCGTCTTGGAATATTTCACAGGTAGCGTAGTCTAAGCAAGAGTAGGGCTATTATGGAGGCTTCTCCCGATGGACAGAGGTATCCGCATGTGAAGGATGGACTGGTGGCGAGTGCACTGGCGGTGGCACAAAAGTTGAGTTCTCGGGCGAATTGGGAGGGACGACCAAGGCGGGTTGCGAGGAGGAGGCCAAGTCTGGTAATGGCCCTGGGGAAAATCCGAGTGAATTCCCTAGGAGGTCGAACCACTCCACTCTGCAAGCCAATGGCGAGGAAAGAGGTGGGAGATCACTGTGGCTCTGAGCAAAATGACCAGAAGAGGAAGGCGAGGAGGGTGATGAGCTATGCGAGGGTGCGGGAGCAGGCTGAGGTCAAATTTCCATGCGAGGCCGGTTTTGGTACCAAGCCGAGTCACGCTTGGTTTTTCCTCACAGTCTAGGCATGGCCGGAGCAAGGTGGAGGTGAGCAAGCACAAGAAAATGGAAAAAGTGGCAGGTGAGCACCAGAGGAGGGCACAGACCGCGGGATGGCTCTGGTGAGAAGGGATAAGGATGAAGAAAACGTCGGTGAGCTCCATGGTATGAATATCGCTGGAGAGGGAGGACACACGCGCATAGGTGATCAAAGTAATGGAGGTTCCATTGATCGGATGAGAGGGTAGAGAAGAGCGCACTTGGAGCGTTAATGGCGCTTTGGTAAGAGTGAAGTGGTTTTAAGTTCATGGTGTGGGAGGAGGGGAGGGGCATGCGCCAGTCATGTGGTTGGTATCGCGCTGGCAGGCGCCGTCCCCTCCCTCGTGACACATGTCCCTCACTAACACCCCATTCGAGGGGATGTCTATAGCAAGATCCCTATCCATGCATCTCTAGAGGATTGGACGCACCTAGTGGGTGGAGGCTGTTAGAAAAACAGGACCGTGGAGCAATAAAATAAAACAAATGTAGAAACAAAACACAGAAGATACACAATATAATAGAGACACAGATTTATGTGGTTCACCCAGTGTGGGCTACGTCCACCAGAGAAATTGCCAAGTCCTTCATTTATTATTATCCAGCATATGAAGGGATACAACCTACAACAAACCCACTGTAACTTCCTCTTATTTCTCTCATAGTCTTCTATCTCAGAATACAATATTCTCCATCAATCATAGCTGCAATACATTTCCCTCATAAAAGAGGGTTTCCTTCTAGGGAAAAACACCCTAACATAATCTCTACCGTTAGATCTGCGACCTTATAATGAACGGTCCATATTTACAATGAAATTACAATATACATTTACAAGGCAATTGTTCCTTTGGGGGCTTCGCCCCCGAACCCCCGTTGAGGGCCCGCTTGCCCCCAGCTGGGGGGATAGCCCCCCCCGGACCCCGCAGAGGGGGTACCCCCCCTCTGCACTCCCCCGCATAGAAGAGTGTACATACTTTTGGGGTGTAAATACTTCATGGGGTATAAACACGACTGAAAGTAAAATACCTCTTAATCAAGAAGATAATCAAGTTCCATAACCAACAGAGGCCAGGCAAAGAAGGTCATATCCTTCCAAGGAAACTCCAGTGTTTGATAAATATTCTACAATCTGATTGGATTTCCGTCTCACATGCGAAGGGATGAGAGCTTGGTGAGGTCGTATGTGAGTCACAATGTTCCTAAGCCTGTGAGAGAGATGCCACTAGGGAGATATTTTGTCTGGGTCCACTCCATTCAAAATTTTCCCAAAGAGGTTAAGAATAACTTGGGAATCCCCTTCCACAATCAGTTTATGGTATCCCTGAGCTAGAACGATTTGAATACCTTTTGTAAGACCCCATAGCTCTGTCACTTTGTTTGTGGTATGACCCATGTTGCCCACTGAGATGAGAAAAATGTTCCCCTACTTTTTGCGGGAATCCACTCCAAAGCCTACTGCCCCTAGATTTCCTTTTGATGCACCATCGAAATTCATCTTGATGAAACCTTGAGGCGTAGGGGACCAAAGAGAGGGGCTATCCTTGAGTTTGGAATGCTGGGGTGAAATGGAGGATGACAGTTTTAAAGCGACATTCCAGCTGTCCATGATGCCCTATTCTTGTGCTGGACAAATCAAATCCGCTTCTATCCACTGTTGTAGACTGATGGTTTCTCTGATGTTGTTGCAGATTTGGGTCAAGATAAGTTGCCAATCCCTCTAAGTAGTTCAAAATATTCTCTTGTTTCTCTCTTTCCATAGTTTCCATAGGATGAATCCGGGGGGTAGCTGCCAGATGCGGTTCAGAATGGGTGATTGGAAAGATACATCTCGTCATTCTTCAATGATTGTCTTTAGACCTTCTCGCTTGTGATATGAAGTGTGCAAGACTATAGTGCATTGATCCCAGACTTGGGAGCTATAGGAGCATAGATTGAGCATGTCATTTTGTGTTTCCACTTCCTTCAGGAAAAGTGGACATATGGAAGGCCCCATGAATCCTCGCTTCATAACATTGTCCCAAGTGAGAATGTTGCCATGAACCACCAACCAGAGGAAGCTACTAACTTTGGGCCAATGCTTGTTTGACCAGAATTTTGTCCAAACCTTCTCATGGGGATTGTGATTGTGGTCCGCCTTGATGGTGTAAGATTCTTGGATGCTGAAGGTGCCCCATGAAGAATTTCCCCATTGTAGGATGTCCTCTTACTGTAATATTTGAATTTTCCTGGCACTGGTCAGATTGTACCAGGGATTTCCAGCTTCGCCAAGTGGTGCCAGGGGTATTCTCTTTCCAGTAGTGTTCTATTGTTGTCAGTCCTGATTGGGTAGACGAGACAAGGACGGTGTCAGCTAGGGAGTCTTGCGCCAGAGAAGGAATATGATTCCACGAGTCATTTTAGAAGGAAGTTGTTCTTCCATTTTGGATTTCCAAAAAAGCGTGATTGGCCACTAAGATTTGATTATGCTTGGCTGTCATCCAAATCAAGGACCCCAGAGTGTCCTCATTCCATCTGATTAGGTTCTTTTCAGCGATGATGGGCGTATACTTTCTCCTCCATAACTTGGCCCAAAGATCTTGAGGTCTCTTGAGTCATATCCACCAAATTTTGGCGCTCAATACTGTATTTAGAGTTGTCAGATCTCTTAGACCTAAGCCACCTTGAGATTTGGGTTTGTAGAGCTTTTCCTAGCTGATCAACACCAATTTTTTTCTGGTCTTTTCTCCTTGCCTTAGAAAATTTATTTGTAGGGTTCTGGTAGTATTGAGAATGAAGCTTGGAGAAGCCAAGGTTGAGAAGGTGTAGATAGGTATGGATTGCAGGGCAAACTTGAGGAGGATAAGGCCTAGGGAGGTTGAGTGCACGAAAGGTCCAAGAGGCTAACCTTTTCGTGAAAGAGGTGAGAAGGATTTCCGAGGAGCTGTTTCTAAGGGCCTTATCGAGGAGGGGAATACCTAGATATTTGGACGGAAGGGAGCTTCACGTGAAACCCAAGATCATTGTAATTTGGATTTGGACTAGAATCGGGGTGTTAAAGAAGAAGATCTGGGATTTGTCCTTGTTAATATCCATTCCTGGGGAGTTGCAAAAGGTTTGAATAATAGAGAGGATTTTTTGGGCCTATTGGACCATGGGGGATCCCATCATTAAGGTATCATCAACAAATTGACTGTGAGAGACCAGAGGATCAATGCCATGCAAGGGTAATATAGTCAAGGTATGGTCTGCAATTGAATATTGAATAAAGCGACTTAGGACTTCTACCATGATTATGAATAGGAAAAGTGACAGGGGATCCCCTTGCCGAATCCCTTGGGTGGGTGAAAAAGGATGAGAGGGAACTCCGTTGATGAGGATAGAAAAGAAGGTAGAGGAGGTAATATTTAAAATCCAGTCAACCTAGGAGGAGTCAAAACCAAAGGCCAAGAGAACAGACTTCATGTAATCCCAGCTTAGTTTGTCAAAAGCTTTGGAAAAATCTAATTTTAACATCATACCTGGAGTTCGGGTCTTCTGAAGAAAATGGATGACTTCGTGTGCTAGAATAACGTTGTCCAAGATTTCCCTTCCTTCCACATATCCTAACTTCTCGTGCGAAATAATGAAGGGAAGGAGAGGTTTGAGGCGCCGAGCAATCACGTTTGTTAGCATCTTATAGATTGCATTATGGAGAGATATTGACATGAACTGTTTTGGGTGATTGATTTTCTCTTCTTTGGGAATGAGGGTGAGGAAAGTGGCATTGAGGGTCGAAAGGACCCAACCCAAATCCCTAGAGTATTAAATAATCTCCCACTCTTCCTCCCTTACCATTGGCCAATAGTGGTGGAAAAAGTCCGTAGTGAAGCCATCCGACCCACGAGATTTTCCTTTTGGAGTGTCGTGAAGTGCTAGATCCACCTCCTCAATCATTATAGGCCTCATCAATGCTTCATATTGTTCCTCCGTGATTGTTGAAGGTATGTGCTAAATAATTTGAGCTATGGCTTGAGATCTATCCCTCGGAGGCTCTGACAATAGATCTTGGTAGTAGGAAACCAACTCTGCTTCCAGGTCCTCGTGAGAGTGAAGAGTGTGCCCTTCTTCTGTGACCAGATGCAAGATACGGTGGACATGTCTTCGTTGAATGGTAGACCTATGGAAGAATTTGGTATTTCTTGTGTCCTGAGATCCTCGGTGATGCCCTAATCTCTGATTTGGACATATAGGATCCTCATTTGTTCATTCAGATGTTGTTGGGCCTCAAAGATATTTCTAAGGGTTTGTTTGTTCCATATTTTGAGGCGTTGCTTGAATTTTTTGAGTTTCTGCTGGAATATTTATATCTTGGAGTCATGTTGAATGGACGACTCCCTCCACCAAGTGTGGGCCCTTCTTTGAAAATCCAAGTGGTTGAGCCAAAACCGCTCAAATCTGAAGGGTTTGCATCCTGAAGAGGATGGAATGTCTAGCCACAGTTGGATGGGCCAGTGATCCGATCTAGGGGCGTCAAGGATGCAAGCTTCCATAACTGTGTCATCCATTAAGAGGGAGTCTGAGATGAGGAAGTGATCCAGGAGGCAGGATACCTATTGGGATCCTGATCTTCAGTTCGTCCATGTATAGAGTCCATTTAGTGTTTCCATGTCGATTAGGGATTGAAAGTGCACTGACTCCGCCTCAAGTCTATGTGTTCCTCATTATTTCTCATCCAGATTGCAGATCATATTGAAATCGCCTCCAAGAACCCATCGACTTCCTGAGGTAAGAGTGGCAAGTCCTTCTAGGTTTATAATGAAGGCAATTTTGTCTCATGGTGTGGTCGGTGTAGAAATTTCGATACAAATTAAGTATTCCCGCGATTCTCCTGATCTAACAATTATATGCCACTGTTAAATACAGAATCGCTTCTACTATTATTCTTGCGTAAAATTAAACCACGATCATAACCACACTCACAAAGTGAAATATCAATAACACATAACACAAAAGTTTTACTGGGAAAGTGTAAAGCTAAAAACCCCACTATCATATATTATGTATATCATGAATCATGAAACAATCTCATACAAAACTTTAATCCATAAGCTCTCAGTACAATACAATCGTCTCACACTGTCATACACAAATCAACAAATACATGTGCCAATTCCTGTGTCCAGACAACTTGCCTCCTCTCCACAATCTTTGCAATTCAAATTCTCACAATGATGATTTCAATTGCCTAGTTTGCACATGCTCATAAGCATATTCACTGCATGTGTGATCAAATCACAACTGATAGCCAAACTGTCCCTTTCACCTGTTATCTCAACTAGGTCTCCACTAGATCTGACATGCATGTAGTTAACCGTGGTGAATCTTCAGTTGCATGTGAGTTCACTGATTAACTGAACTCTCACTAGTGCATGTTTAGTTACAACTAGTACAATTGATCTTAACTCACTTAACTACACTTATAATTCTGTTACAAATCCAACTCACTCAGTCATGAATGAAATAATAGATTAATATTTATTGTCCAATTTATTTAAGGGAAAAATAAATTAGACACATGTTTCTTGTTGACTTTTCAACACTCCCTCTCAACAAGAAAGGGATTATCCTTCACCCCAATCCTGTCTCTATGATAT
>ML812807.1:81130-98383 GCA_009831015.1 Picea engelmannii
TTTTGTTGTTGAAGCAACCGAGAATGGTCCACACACGTCCGTGTGAATTCTCTCCAGGATCACCGAAGCATAGTTCTCCTTTTCATGAAAGGTGGACTTTACATACTTCCCCAGGGTGCACCCCTTGCACTGATCTAACTGAGAAAGTGTTCCCATTGGAAGTCCAGTAGATATTTGCTGCATAATCTTCGAGGCTCCATGATGAAGATGGCCCAATCTCCTTTGCCATAATTCTCCCTCATCCCAGCTCACCATTTTTTCGGCCTTGCCTATCATGGCATTGCAGCCATCTGCCTCCAGCATGTAGAGATTCTTAAATCGAATCCCTATCTTCTTGACTTGACCCGTTTCTTTATGTCGCAGGTAGGCTTTTCCATTGCTAAAAACAAGATCATAGCCTTTGACCTCCAACATTGCGACTGAGACCAAGTTTTTCTTCAAACCTGGAACATGCATAACATTTTTCAATTGAAATTGTTTACCTGACTCCCTCTGAAAGGTAATGGTACCAATACCAGTTGCACTGTATCGTCCATCATTTCCCATCTCTATATGCATTATGATATCTTTCTCCTCCAAGTCAATGAAAGACTCTTTATCTCCTGTCATGTGGAAGGAAGCGCCACTATCCAAATACCACACCGATCCCGATGCACTTGAAGCCATGCATGCGATCAAAGCGAAGTCAAGTTCAAATTGTGAGACAAGAGCCTCACCAGTTGCAACTCCAACAACCACCTTGTTCTTCTTCTTCTGTCGACAGTTAGTAGCGAGATGCCCATGTTCGTGACAGTGAAAACACTTCACTTTGGACAAATCCAGCTTCTTGAATTTAGACTCAGATTTTGATTGAAATTTCTTCCCTTTCCCTTTCCTAGCCTTGGCAGTCAAAGCACAATCCTCTTCATCATCATGCTTTGATGAAGATCCATCTCTGGTGTTCCACTTGAACTCCTCTTGCACTAGATCTAACCACAGTCGTTCCCAATCCAACAATTTTTCCCTTCCATTAACAGAGTCTTGATAACTGTGCCAAATCTTGGGAAGTCCTAGGAGCACCAAGCTCACCAAATCATCAGCAGCGACTGTTATTCCCACACTTCCAAGCTCATCCCGACATTGGACAAACTTCGTGAGATATATTGGAATGGCGTCGCCTTTCTCCATCTTGATCTTCCTAAGTTTATCTTTGAGCGCCAATTTCCTATGGTCGCTACTTTTTTGGAACAGATCCATCAAAACCTTCCACATTGCATGTGGTGTGGTTTTCCCATGGAGACTTGAGACAATGTGGTCTCATACTCCCTCCAACAGAATCCTCCTCGCCTTCACCACTTTCTTTTTCCATGCATCGAGATTTGCAGTATTTGTTGCATCCGCCTTGGGAACATCATTGTCAATGTAACCCTTCAAGCCATTGTCTTCGAGTACTGCCTCCATTCTGTCCTTCCAAGAAATGTAGTTCGATCTTCCCTCGAGTGCATACTCCAACCTCAAGCCATTGAAAGAAATTTTCGATCTTGAATCAGTTGTCGCACCAAGAAAATCTTGCAAATTTGAATGTTATCCAACCACCAAAACTCAACCGCTGCAATCCCTCTTCCCTGGGAGGTTCGCACCCCACCTGAGAGCAGCCTGAGGAAAGTTCGCACCCTGCCTATGTGTATCCTGCGAACTTTCCTAGGAAGTTTGCACCCTGCTTCACTATAGGGTGAGGGGAGTTCACACTTCTCCCTTAAGCAGCCTGCGAGAATCACCTTGAAGTTTTCACCCTGCCTTTGTCTAGGGTGCGAGAATCATTGTTCCTGAAAATGAGCGTAGTTTTCGGTACTAGGGTTCGCACCTTGCTAGAGACGGGACCTGCAAGAATGAAATTATGTTCGCACCTCACTTCTGTAGCTCTGTGGCCTCCGTGGCTCTGATACCATGTAGAAATTTCAATACAAATTAAGTATTCCTACGATTCTCCTGATCTAACAATTATATGCCATCGTTAAATACATAATCACTTCTACTATTATTCTTGCGGAAAATTAAACCACGATCACAACCACAATCACAAAGTGAAATATCAATAACACATAACACAAAAGTTTTACCGGGAAAGCATAAAGCTAAAAACCCCACTATCATATATTATGTATATCATGAATCATGAAACAACCTCATACAAAACTCTAATCCAAGAGCTCTCAGTACAATACAATCGTCTCACATTGTCATACACAAATCAGCAAATACATGTGCCAATTCCTGTGTCCAGACAACTTGCCTCCTCTGCACAATCTCTGCAATTCAAATTCTCACAATGATGATTTCAATTGCCTAGTTTGCACATGCTCATAAGCATATTCACTGCATGTGTGATCAAATCACAACTAATAGCCAAACTATCCCTTTCACATGTTATCTCAACTGGGTCTCCACTGGATCTGACATGCATGTAGTTAACCGTGGTGAATCTTCAGTTGCATGTGAGTTCACTGATTAACTGAACCCTCACTAGTGCATGTTTAGTTACAACTAGTACAATTGATCTTAACTCACTTAACTACACTTATAATTCTGTTACAAATCCAACTCACTCAGTTATGAATGAAATAATAGATTAATATTTATTGTCCAATTTATTTAAGGGAAAAATAAATTAGACACATGTTTCTTGTTGACTTTTCAACAGTCGGTCCATAAACATTTGTGAGGTATCCATGCTTATTGGATCCACTAAGTTGATATGTCACTGAGATTGACCACCTAGTGGTGAAGAAGTTTTCCAGGATCACTTAACTTGGGTTCCACAAAATTTCCAAACCTCCGACCGAGCCCATTGCATTAGTGTAGATTACTTTCCCTTGCTTCTAGCAGCAAGAGAGAACGCGATCCATTTCCTCCGTTGTGCATTTTGTTTCTTGTAGCAACATGATGTCTAGTTGTTCTGCTATAATACGCTCTCATAGTATCCTTTTCTTACTACGACCGTTGAGTCCCCTAATATTCCAATAGATGAGCTTCATGATGAAGATGGGGAGGGGAGAGGGGAAAAGCTATCAGAAATGATGAATCTGACCTGACTTAACCATGAAGTTTCCAATCTCTTGTATGAGCTTCTGAGTGGATTTCCTTCCCCTTTTCTTTTCTTCTTTCTAAGTTTTGCGTTACTCTTTCAGTATATTCCCTTGTATACCCAGGCCAGAACTAGATCTAGCGGCGGAGCCTACCGTAGAGTTGAGGAAGACTTTGTGGACTTTGCATAACTGGTCTGGAGAGATGGTGTATAATTTATGGTGTCAATAGGTTTGTTCCAGATGTTCCAAGTCTACTCCGACTAGATCCTTCTCATCTAGGCCCATTTCTACATCTCCATCTTCTGTATCTAAGGGTTCTACCTCCATCACATTGGAGGTTTTAATGGAATAAGTTTTCTCCATGACAGGGGTATCCACCACTTTCCCTTTGTCTTGGCTTTGTTGAGCCTCCGCCGTGGAAGGGATCTGTGGAGCATCTATGTTCTCTAGAATTCGTTGTAGGGCATCAAAAGGGTTGTTGGAGGGTGATTCCCTATTGGCTGTAGCGACCGTTCTCCTAGCCCCTTGTATGCGTCTGCCTTCTACTGGAATGAAGTCGTCCTTTCTTTTGCTTATTTATGGATTTTCTTCCTTGCTTATCATGTTGAGGGGGAATTTTCTGAAGAGGTGCCCGTGTTCATGACATTTCTTCCAGCATAATGATATGTGCTCATAATCAATGGTTTGTGACCAATCCTCATCATGGTATTCCAAGGCAATGGAGCCTAGTAGCAGCTTAGATATTTCCAGGTAGATGAAAATGCACGCATATGAGGTGTACCTTCGCTGCTTTGTTGCCTCTAAAGATTTGACATATACTCCAATGGTGTTTCCAATGCCTTCTAGCACCTCTTCAAGCTAGAACTCTTGTGGCAGGGAATAAATTAGTATCGATACTAGGGCATGCGCAAAATCCTCTGTTTCAGGGATAAACTTCTCCGTCCAGAACCGCAAGAAGAGACCAACTGAGTTGAAAAAATAAGGGCCTCCATCAAAGATGCGGTTCCTGTCCTCCAGATTGTGTAGTATTATTGTGAAGAACCCTTTGGAACCCAATTGTAGATCATAATGGCCTTTGGGCTTCCACCATTAGTGAATCCACTTTACCATATCACGTTCGAAGGGCCATAAACCTAGAAATTTCCCAACCATGGTGTAATATTTCATGTATTTCTTCTGTTCTTCTATTCTGAGTGTGCTTATGACGTATTTTGGTGCTTGCAGTGCCCGAGGAATACACTTTCCAGGTACCCAGGGTCGTGCTTCTCTTGTTGGAGAATTCCCTGAATCGATTTCCATTTCCTTTTCTTTGAATGTGCCTTAAAAAAGAAGCTAGGAGCATAGATCAGGCAGTGGTTCAAAGGTCGTCGACCTGGAACCCCCGCATGTGTTTCCTTGTGCTGCTACATGACTGTAGGAGGCACCTCGCGGCCCTCCCTCGCTTGGAATAATTTTTTTCTCCACCAGGGGCATCCAAGTGCACCAGGGCTGAGTGCAACCCTAACCCTAGCGCGCCTTACTCAAAGCTCTCCCATATTTTAACTAAATTTCAATAAATAAAAAATTGCCATTAATTAAAAAACTAGTCAAAAATATAAATCGTTGAGAAACCCTTATCCTATGGTTCTCATGGAGAACTTCAAATTAATCTCATAATCATATGACAAGTTACATTATTTTTTCATAGTTATAGTCGCCCCAATTTCAAACTCACTGAAATAAGTGAGAGGGTAAAACTCAATGCCAAATAATTCTTATCATCATTTTGTGTGACCGGAAATACGTGATGCTTGTCTTCTCACATCTTTGTCACTCTATCATCTTAGTGATTTTGCAATATCTCCATGGATGAAAACCATTCTATCATTAGTTTCAATCCCATGTTGTGAATTATGGGGATTCATACCTAATAGGGTAACCATATCTAAAGAAAAGACATTGGAAGAAAACATTGAAAAGGACTCTATGGCACTATTGTCAAGATTAGAAAGTTTATTCGCATAATCCACTTTGGACTATGTACCATCTCTTCTTCCACTTCGAACATCATAACATGGCCCATTGTCCTCCACATACTAAAGTGTGTCAACTAATCACAAATGCAAACATATTAAAAATACGTCATTGTTATTCTACCATAAATTAAAAAGCCTTCATAAATGATATCAAGTGATAAATGTTAGTATATTTCTAAAGTTTATAAACAATATTTGACCATGAGACTAAATTTAATTACCAAGGGCAAAACATCTCTTGTAGCCAGAGAAATAATTTCGACACAAGAGGTTGTGTTGGGACATACGGTTTCCCAAACCTTCTTCATCTCATCAATGAAATCAAATCCACAATTTTATTGGGTAATGAAAGAAAATTCATAGTTTCATTGGATCTTGCCTCCTTCTCTGCTTGGTTTCTAGGATTGGAACATACCAACAGGAATGTGTCACACCCCTGGAACAAGTTCACAAGAACATAACAAAATCCTAAAAAAGAACCTATTGTGAATGCTTAAATATATATCACGGATGAAGCAAATTGTAGGGATGTGTCACACCCCTGGAACAAGTTCACAAACACAAAACAAATCCTGAAAAAGAGCCTATTGTGTCTGCTTAAATATATATCATGGATGAAGCAAGTTGTTTACCGAGAATGAAGGAATAACATCAACTTAATTTAATTATTCTTACTCTATTTCATGAAAATGCATTTGAAGAAGCACATGAACAATGGTATTATTAGTGTTGAATTTTCTCTATACCCTCACCTGCACATGTATCTCTACGCTTGGGAAATCCTTTCTATATAATCCCACTATAATTCCTTGTGTATTGAATGACACCAACTCACATAATATTTCCATGACCACCATGAACCCCAAAGCTATTTTTTCAGTTCATTTGAGAGAGAGTCGGAGAAAAATAAATGTTATGAAAAAGAAACATGCAAGTGAACTTTGAGAGAGAGTTTAAGAAAAATAAACATGTTCAAGAAGAAACGTGAAAGTGTCATTTGAGCGAGAGTCGAAGCAATAGAAACGTGATGAAAAAGAAACGTGCAAGCGGCCTCGTATTGAACGATAGAAGTTTAGAGTTGACACAGGAGAAGACATGTGCAAAGAGAAGATTGTTCGATCATTAATTAACATATGGAAACTTCTTATAGGGTTTGGAGAGATGACAAAGGCCTCTAGATAAACCTTAGGGACAAAAAAGACCCTGCTCTTTTTCAGACGAAAGACTAGACTTGGATATCAATGAAGCATTCTCAATTTATGGTATCCATATTCCTTGTACCAGGGTTTAGAGCATATTGTTTTTTCCATTTAATGTCTATTTGTATGTCAAACATTCAAAATCAATATCTAGAATTCATAGAATTCATGAGAGAGGACAACATATCATAATCAAATGATGCCTCTGATCATAGTAAAAACAAAAACTATAAAGGTAGCACAAAGGATGAACATCTTTGGGATTGATTGTCAATAGTGGGGTGCCTCTACATTATTAAAAGTGGTTGATATACGTTGATCAACATCACTTAATTCTCCATTTTCTTAAATTAATATGTTAAACTAAGTATATCAACCACCTTTAATAATTTATGTTCAATTAACATTTATGATTAAAAAAAATTGAAAGAGATAAATACAAATATTTAAAAAGTAAACTTAAACATGATTTTAAATATCTCTCAACCATTAAAACTTTATAAATATCCTTTTAAATAAAAAAAATATTTTTAATGATAAAAAAAATGTACTTAAGGGAAGTTAAACGATTTTAACAACATGCAAAATCAAATTTGATTTGATTTTTTTTTTTTTTTAAATCTTTTAAGGAGTTCATATACGTAATAACTATATGCATTTTTAGAAAGAAATTCAAAGGAGGATGTTTTTGGCTCACATCTTGTCGAAATATGTGCAAATTTATTATTCGATCCATGGTTCGACTCTTGAATCCCTCAGGTAGAAGATGAGAATATGACTTGTGTTTAGTTTGGCCACAGGATAAATTGAGAGTATTCCGAACCTTTCCCACGTGAAAAATGGGGAGCATTTCAACATCATATCTATTTATGACAGTTCCACATGCTTCATGAAGTCAAGAGGCATGTTGGAAGAATGACCTCAGTCAATATTGCCAGATTTGTATTGAATGGGCTAGGACAATATTGTGAGATGTGGGATAAATATGGACCTTGTAAAGTAATCATTTTCCATCCAAAAACAAGATAACCACCCCAATTCACTTCGGTGTATCCCATTGGTGTGGTTACATTGTTTAAAGATCTAGGTTCTAAGGATTTGTGAAGCTAAAAATTAAGAGATTCATTATACAAAAATTGGCTTGTAAGGAATCTACAGGTTACTATAATTGTTATAAATTTAATTTATTGAAGCTAAAAATTATGATATTCTTTAATAAAAATATTGGTTTGTAAGGGATTTACAGGTTCACTTCTCACGGTAGTATATGATCATCATCAAGGCATAAGAAAAACACAGGTGATGTTACAACTGCTAATTAAGTTTCAAATCATAGTTAGATTATTGTGAATTGTAATAGTATATTCTGACTAGAATAGTGCCCCTTTACATTGACAAACCCTAAAACAATTCCATATCCAATAATTACATAAAAATGTTGAAAGGGAAAAACGTGGATGACATTTATCCAATACATATAGAGTCCCCATGTTTCCCAAAAAAAATGGATGTTTTAGAGGAAGCATTTATATCATATCAATTTTTTAACTTCACATTTTGAATATACTATTTTCCTTGCTCATATTAACAGTCCATTTGCCTATTGATGTGTTGGGCCTTCCACTGATAGCAGGATGACATTGATGTGGCCTTCAAATGAGTAGTTGATGTCGGAGCAACTATTGTTGAGGATATTTTTGAGTGGCCTTGGATTCAACGCTATGGGAAGGTGAAGGATACCTATGGCTTTGTGTGGAGTTTCACTAATCCCATTAATAAATCTGCCATTGTTGAGGACCACGTGTAAGCTTAGGCTTAGAATTAGGTTTGTGTTTTTTGTCTAAACTGTTTTATTTTACTCTTGCCAAGCTCGTAATTTGAAGTTGGAATCCAAGAATGGAAAAATATTGAGAAGTGAACAACTCATTTTTGCTTTAAGATGGCAAGCCGCACATCCCTTACTTTTTCTTTTGTATGGAAAGCCACACATCATTGAGGCTCATCTACAATATATTGGTATAGACATCGTTCTCTGCCTCACTCCTCAGTGGTCAGCCATGGGGAATCAATATGTACTGGATAAATGTCATCCACATTTTCCCCTTTCAACATTTTTATGTTATTAGTGGATATGGAATTATTTTAGGGTTTTTCAATGCAAAGGGGCAATATTCTAGTCAGAATATACTATTGCAATTCACAATAATCTAACTATGATCTGAAACTTAATTAGCGGTTGCAACATTTCCTATGTTTTTATTATGCCTTGATGATGATCACAAGGAGTCTTTCAGGTGTTGTGCTAGGCCTATGGAGAACAAGCTCAATAATGTCTAACAACATACCCCACCATGATCTGATCCCGATTGGCTGGAAGAAGCGGTGTCCCATGGAATTTGATGAACATAGTCAAAATCCATTGGACATGAGGCGACATATCCATTATAAATCATGAATAACTTCAGCAGCAGTGCCCGCATAGTCTTCTTCATGAAAAATATATAGTTTAGGTGGTTATCATGACGTTGTGTGCATAAAAATATCTATCTGCACAAATGAACCAGGGAAGGCATCTCGGTTACCCATATCGCTTACACTGGAATTGATCCCATGAATATTGGTTACTCAGGAAGATCCCAGGAAAGCATAGCACAGGTCGCAATTATGCACCAAGAAAATGATCTCGTTTACCAAAACCAAGGAACTGCATCCATTGCCCAATTATTTTCCTCCCCGTACTCTGCTTTAATGTACAGTATATGTCTGTTATTCTCACAACGTTTTAGCTTTTCTAGACCCATTTCAAAACCCCATTGTAGACCATGCCCTGGGTTGGCAGGGTTACTTGAGCACTCCCACTAATGCTTCCACGAACCAGAAGGATATACACAATATCACGGTGAATACCATTTTTATTTTCGTTTTTGGAGGATTTTATTTTCCCTTTTATGATGAATATATACAATGGATATAAACCTGATTGTGTCTTCTTGATCCCAATGGAAATGACCTTCTAAGCCAAACTTTGTGGGGGTTGCCTTCACACTTGCCCATAAGCACCGAAATCCATAATTGGATTGGGGAATGTTGTCCCATTTGGAGGCCGTGTGAGTTTGGAATGGTTGACATTCCACAACACTACAAAATCCATAACTGGATTGGGGAATGTCATCCCATTTGGAGGTCATGTGAGTCTCACATGGTTGACATTCCACAACAGGACGAATATGAACATGTGATTTTCTTTCTTCAATGATGCAGATCATTTTTGTGAAAGAGCATTCTGAGGTTATACTGTTATGTTCATTTATCATAGTATTATAACAACATACTCTATGTTGAGGTCGTCTCCAATTCAAAGTTTGAAGATAAACTCATTATTCGCACATGTTCTTTTTGTCAAAGCACTTCCATCTAATTATTTTTAGAGTTGTTGCCTATAGATTTTGGTATAGTGTGAACTCATCCTATGTTTGGCCCTGAAATGGGCAAGTTAGGTTGAGTGAGCTTCCTTTTGTTTATGAAAAGGTTAGGGTTGGTAAAGGAGTGAGAAAATAAAGTTGTTACTAGTTTTTTAATATAGTTAAATTGGAAGGTTTAGGATCATTGAGATGACATGTGCTGAATGTGTTGAATGTGACTACCATGCTATCAATTTATTACTTGTATTGTGGGGAGGATGTTAGCAAATGTAAACTTGGAATCTACTCCGATTAATAAATTTTTTTTTATGAAACATTGCTTAGAACTGTTGAGAACATGATTACCATGTTGTTGAAAGTCAATTTATTACTCACACTATGGGGTATGTTAGCAAAGGTAAACTTGGAATTTACTCCAATTAATAAACAAATGTTGTGAAATATTGCTTATAATTGTTGAGAACACTTGTGGAGACGGTTTTGATTTATTATGGTTTATTAATGTACAATAACAATGCAACCAATAGAGTAGTTGGTGTTGGATTACTGAGAGGGGGGGTGAATCAATAATTCAACAATTTAATCCTTTTTAACCATATTATCCAAGTGTTATATCAATTTAGCATTATCATCCAATAACTGCAGAATAAATAAGCAATGAACAAATGAACAATCATACACATACAAAGTACACCAGTGTTTTACGTGGAAACCCAAAGTAGGAGAAAACCACATAATGTTTTTTCTTATATGTCTTGAAGAATTACATTCATTGGAAGCACCAAATTCCTTTGTATTCCAGCTGCAACTGGAAGGAGGCTCCAACCCCCTAGTTTTTCAAGCTAAAACCTGAGGAAAGCTCCAACTCCCTAATTCTCTGGCTACAACCAGAAGGAGACTACAACCCCCTATGTTCTCCGACTACAACCGGAAGGTGGATACAACCACTTTTCCTTGCCCCATCCAACCATCCTGACATATAAGTAGAATGATGGAACCACTGTCACACTATCACTGTGAGATATACTGCTGTAAACCTGTACCATAAACAAGTGCACCAACCATGCACCAACCTATACCTCAACCTGTAATCAAACTGTACCATAAACAAGTGCATCAACCATGCACCAACCTGTACAAAACATGTACCATGAACAAGTGCATCAACCATGCACCAAACCTGTACAAATAACCTGTCACAACAACCTGTCCAAACAACCTATCACAACAACCTATCTCATCAATCTTATCAACCAAATCAGATCTACTCACCAAGATCAATCACCAAGACAACTCTCAAATATGTGCATCAACCAAACATAACACAACAACTCATAATCATCACCAAGATCAATATGTTCTTCTAATAATATACCAATACAAGTATGCTACATCATCCATAAACCATGTGTCAATAGAAGTACTAACAAGTGCCTCCAACCATGTACCAAGTATGTACCAATCATGTATCAACTACTCATCAACTATGACTCATCAAGATGTACCAACATTATCAAATATACACCTCATGTATGTGCCAACTCATCAACTACTTGTCTCAACCATGTACCCAACATGTACCTCAACCAAAATCCCTCATCAATTTCATCATCCAAATATGATTTGCAACTCTGTAATAGAGCTGGTGTAGATGATCACATACTTGAAAACCTTCCTTAACTTTAACAACAAGAGACTATCATTTTCATCAAACTTTACTTTAGTCTCACATGACTTGTTTTGGATTAGTCAACAACCCTAACTTGAAATAATCATAACTATGTACCTGTAATGAATAAATATCTAAAAATAGTACACAATGTTGTCCAGTGTGTTTTATGCAATTCCTCCAGGTGTCACTATGTGGAACCTCTTAGAAAAGGAGTTATATAAACAATGGCGTGCCTTGTTGAATTATGTCTTATTCTACAGATCGACCTTATAGAGCATGCCCCACACAGAATATTTGTTGAATGGATCTGAAAATGTTACACAGAATACTATAGATTGTACTCTAACCAAAACATTTGGTCTTACTGAATTTGGATCTGTTATGAATAATTTATGACGTTTTTACCCGAAACACTTGTTTTAGACTAGTTTCAGGACTAGCCACAAACCCTATTTTCCACAGAGTGTAACTCCAAACATACAACAACCCACAAGTTGAAATGTTTACCACAGATACTTGGATATGTTTCCTCAATGGCCTATCAATTTCACGGTCTGAATCATTCTAGAAAAACGTTATTGCGAAAATGGTGAGATGACCTGTAAATAACATACCTTAGAAAGCATCATCAAAATAATTTATCCTCCCTTGAATTCCAACCTTCTTTTCTTCACCGTCCCTCTGAAATTTGGCTTATATATGCTTTGGTTACCTCAGTCACCTATATATCTTCAATATGCTCAAGTGTGATATAAAATGAGTGAGCCTTGCCTCTTATTTATACTCTCCAAATATCTTCCTTAGAAGCATCTTCTAGGTCACTTAACTCATTTCTAGGTCGCTTAACCTATTTCTAGGTCACTAAACCCATTTATAGATCACTTAACCTATTTTCCTCATTTTTAGGGTTAACCACTTTCCATAATTAGAAAGTTCTTCATTACTTTATCATTTAAATATTCTTCTTTGATTTTGTCACTTCACTTTATTATTTAAATAATCCTTCTTGAATTTTTCACTTTACTTTATCATTTAAATAATAATTTCTTCTTTGCAAGCTCTTTGACTTCTTTGACCTTTTGGGGCTTCAAGCCAACATATGAATGTCCTCCAACTTCTTAAGGCCATAACTGTCAAACCGTGAGGAGTTATGTAATGTTCCACATACCACCAGAAATGACATGACATGTAATATCCATCTAGAATAGTCTTGCCTACAAATATATCAAATATCATACCATTATCCATCAAACAAACTTGGGTCCATTACCCAAACTTGGGTTCTCCAACTTCTCATGGCCATAACTCTCTAGCCATGAGGAGTTATGTGACATTCCACATACCATTGGAAATGGAATGACATGTAATATCCATATAGAATAGTATTACCTTCAAATATTTTAAAACTCATACCATTATACATGAAACGACCTTGGGTCCATTACCCAAACCTTTGTGCTACTGGAATTCACTACCGGACTTTCTTCAAGGGTTGACATCAATCACTAAGGGTTGACATCAATTTACAATATCACTCTCCAAGGGTTGACATCAATGACAACCAACAATCCATCAACCTAAGCCAACTGTTTGACAATCTCCCCCTTTAGCATTGATGGAAAAACCAATATTGATGGCAACACTTAGTCATGATAAAATTCATGCTTATACTTTTCATCAATGTTTTTGTCTCTCCCCCTTTGACATCAATGGAAAAGGGTATCTCCCTTTTGGGTTTCTCCCCCTCACTGAACTCTCCTTGGGGATGCTCCCCCTATCTACATTTCTTTGATTTTTCTTTGTGTTTATAAGCCTATGATTACTCTCTTTCCCTTCATATGAAGATACTCTGGCGAAGATACTCAAGGGCTTCCCTTGGAAGTGGCTTTGTAAATATGTATGCTACTTGTTATTTTTTTTCCACATATTCAACTCTGATGTTCTTCTCTGCAACATGTTCCCGTAGAAAGTGATACTTGATTGGAATGTGCTTCGTCTTGGAGTGCATCACCAAGTTTTTTGAGATATTGATGGCGCTTGTATTATCACAATAGATTGGAATGGGCTCATCATACTCAACTTGTATATCTGTCAAAGTTTGTTTCATCCATAGAAATTGTGTACAACATGTTGTTGCTGCAATATACTCTACCTCGGTTGTAGATAAGGATATTGATGATTATTTCTTTCTTAGCCAAGATACTAAACACTCACCCAAGTAGAACATTGCTCCATTGGTGCTTCATCAGTCATCAATGCAACCTGCCCAATCTGCATCTGTGTAGGCAATAAGTGATAGATCATTTCCTTTTGGATACCATAATTCAAACTCTTTTGTTCCTTTGAGATATCTAAAAATCCTCTTCACTGCTAATACATTTGATTTCTTTGGTGCTGTTTGAAATCGTTCCACCTGTCCAACTGCCTGCATTACATTTGGTCTAGATGTTGTCACATATAGTAAGATACCAATCATTGACTTGTATTGCCTCTGTTCTATAGACTTTGAATCATCATCTTTGCTCAACTTGCAACTGGTTTGCATAGGAGTGGTAATTGGTTTGCAATATTCCATTCCGAACCTCTTTATCATTTCTCTAATATACTTAGTTTGAGAAATAAAAATTCCTTGGTTTCTTTGACATATCTGAAGACCCAAAAAGAAGGACAGTTCTCCAAGTAATGACATTTCAAATTCATTCTACATATCCTTTGCAAATTTCTGGCTTAACCTGTCATTAGTACTTCCAAAACAATATCATCAACATAAATTTCAATTAATAAAATATTATCTTGAGTTACCTTGATGTAGAGGTTGTTGTCTATGCTTCCTTTCTATAGTTCGTAGGAAGTTTTGTCATTGTTGTTTTTGAGAATTACTTTGTTTTGAATGTGCACTGACGTATGCACTGCATGTGTCCAAAAAATATCTGTCAATTTGGAATCCATTAGCATTGTTAGAGCCATTTCCTGTGTAATTATCATCCATTATGATAATGTTCCTTTGTCTTTGAACCACTCTCTGAACCAATCTATGAATCCATGATCTCGTCCACTATCATATATTTTTCCAAACCTACTAAGTTTTCTTATGAATCCATCTCTGTCCATACTGTCCAAGACTCTACTTGCGCAAATGTCCATAATGCTGACCTATTTATCACTATACTATCATGAAGTCTTGATTAATCTATCAAACTGTACTTCTACTAATTGATTGCTCTGAATCTGTCTTCTCAAAATCTGCAAGCTGCTCGAAGGATGATTCTTTGGTCTGTCACAACTATCACATAGACTCCCCCTGTCTAATATTCATATTACTTGGGAGTCTCTAAGCCGGATGGCTCAGAACAATTCCTGCTCTGATGTGTATTAATCATCATCTTCATTGGTAGATTCATCATCATCTTCATTGGTAGATTCATCATCTCTATGAGCTATGAATTCTTTCTTTCTTTCTATGGATTCATCTTTCACTACAATGGCTGAAAGTACAATCTCTTGAACATGCTCCTTATTTACCTGTCCTTCTTTTCTTATCCATACTTTCTTACATCTGATATCAGTGTTCTCTTTCATGGAAATATCGATCATGTTTATATAATCACTAGTTATGTGTCCATAGTTATGATATTTGTAACATTCAATGTTACATGGGGCCACATAGACATTTATTGCTTGAACATTTCTTTTATAATCCCTACAATCTGCAACCTTATGTCTAAATTTAGTACAATAAAAACAATGACCATAAAATAAATTTGCATAACTGGGAGTGAATGTTCTTCTTTTTGGCGTAGTCCTTCTGAATTTTTTCCTTGACTGATCATGATCGTTATTGAAGCTTCTTTGTGGCTTGAACATGGATGGTCTTCTTGAAGATGTATCTTCAATAGTTTTCTTAGATTCTTGTTGACCATGATTCCTTCCTTTGAGTACTTTTGCATAACTCTTTCTATTTTCTTCATTCTTCTTTTCTAGCAACCTAGAGTGATTCTGTTCATTCTCTATAACTGATGTGGATGTTTTTGTCTCTTCAACATTCTTGTTGAGCTTGACGATTTTACTTTTCAATGTGACAACTTCTTCTTCAAGCTTCTCAACCTCTTCTTCTTTCTTCATTATCTGACACTTCATGACCTCTTATGTTCTCTTTGCTTCTTCAAGTTGGATTTTCAATGTAATTATTTCTTCTTCCAGTCTTCTCTCTTCTTGACCAAACTCTTCCTCAAGTTGATTTAATTCGTTGGTTCTTTCCTTGAGATGATCCATCAATATCTTTTCTCTCTTTTCTGCTTCTTCCTTTTGTGCTGCTATGTTGGATTCTAAACATTTCTTTTGATATTATAGAGTTTTTTCAATTCTTCCGACCTCTTCTAGTTGAGCTCTTAAATTCTTGATGACCTGTTGATCCTTTTCGGAACCTTGAACACTTTCCTTTTGGTTCATCAATTCTTTCTTGGATGACTTGTTTTCTTCTCTTTCTTTCTTTAGATATTTAATTGCACCGATCAATTTTTCTCTGTAATCAACTTCTACTTCTTCATACTCTTCCTCTTATGAATCTGTCTGACATGATGATAATATTTCTTCTTGTTCTGTATCTGCATCTTCTTTGGCATTTTATGAATCTGCGATGGGTGAAGAATATGAGTCATGTAACTTAT
This sequence comes from Picea engelmannii, assembly GCA_009831015.1. Taxonomy (NCBI): domain Eukaryota; kingdom Viridiplantae; phylum Streptophyta; class Pinopsida; order Pinales; family Pinaceae; genus Picea; species Picea engelmannii. Next base: position 97,171 of record ML812807.1, read on the forward strand.
CCCAAATTTCTTTTGTTGATGAACATTTACCAACCTTTTCTCTTACCAGATTAGGTAATCCTTCATAGATGAAATCCATTGTTATTTTGTTATTCTTCCTCAATTCCTTCTTGGCTGCAGTTTTTTCCCTTTTTGAATGATCATATCCTGTAACAACTGATAGCCAAATATAATGTCCCTGTGCATGTAAAAATATTTCCTTCCTTATGCTCCACATCTCATACTTAAAACCATTCTGATCATTAAACATTTGTACTCCATTCTCATAATAATCCATGATCTCCTTCCAGTGGTTAAACCGTTTCCTAAAGGAACCAAATCTGATACCAATTGTTGGATTATTGAGAAGGGGGTGAATCAATAATAGAGAAATTTAATCCTTTTTAACCACATAATCCAAATTTTATATCAATTTAGCATTATCATCTAGTAACTGCAGAGTAAATAAGCAATGAAAAAATGAACAATCATACACATACACTGTACACCAAAGTTTTACGTGGAAACCTAAAGCAGGGGAAAACCACATAATGCTTTTTCTTATATGTCTTGAAGAATTACATTCATTGGAAGCACCAACTTCCTTTGTTTTCAAGATGCAACTGGAAGGAGGCTCCAACCCCCTAGTTTCTCAGGCTACAACCTAAGGGAAGCTCCAACTCCCCAATTCTTTGGCTACAACCAGAAGGAGGCTACAACCCCCTATGTTCTCTGACTACAACCGAAAGGTGGATACAACCACCTGTCCTTGTCCCATCCAACTGCCCTGACGTATAAGTAGAATGATGGAACCACTGTCACACTATCAATGTGAGATATATTGCTGTAAACTTGTACCAATAAAATTGTAATTAACTTGTACCATAAACAAGTGCATCAACCATGCACCAACCTGCACCTCAACCTATACCATAAACAAGTGCATCAACCATGCACCAACCTATACCTCAACCTGTAATCAACCTGTACCATAAACAAGTGCATCAACCATGCACCAACCTATACCTCAACTTGTAATCAACTTGTACCATAAACAAGTGCATCAACCATGCACCAACTTGTACACAACATGTACCATGAACAAGTGCATCAACCATGCACCAAACCTGTACAAATAACCTGTCACAAAAACATGTCCAAACAACCTATCACAACAACCTGTCTCATCAATCTTATCAACCAAATCAGATCTACTCACCAAGATCAATCACCA
>ML812807.1:98433-111266 GCA_009831015.1 Picea engelmannii
CAAGTATGTACCAATCATGTATCAACTACTCATCAACTATGACTCATCAAGATGTACCAACATTATCAACTATACACCTCATGTATGTGCCAACTCATCAACTACTTGTCTCAACCATGTACCCAACATGTACCTCAACCAAATCCCTCATCAATTTCATCATCCAAATATTATTTGCAACTCTGTAATAGACCTGGTGTATATGATCACATACCTGCAAACCTTCCTTAACTTTAACAATAATAGACTAGCATTTTCATCAAACTTTCATTTAGTCTCACATGACTAGTTTTGGATTAGTCAACAACCCTAACTTGAAATAATCATAACTATGTACCTGTAATGAATAAATATTTGAAAATAGTACACAATGTTTGTCAGTGTGTTTTATGCAATTCTTCCAAGTGTCACTACTTGGAACCTCTCATAAAAGGAGTTATAGCAAAAGTGACATACCTTGCTGAATTTTGTCTTATTCTAGAGAGAGACCTTGTAGAGCATGCCCCACACAGAATATTTGTTGAATGGATCTGAAAATGTTAGACAGAATACTAAAGACTGTACTCTAAACAAAACATTTGGTCTTACTGAATTTGGATCTTTTATGAATAAGTTATGAAGTTCTTACCCGAAACACTTGTTTTAGACTAGTTTTAGGACTAGCCATAAACCCTATTTTCCATGGAGTGTAACTCCAAACATACAACGACCCACAAGATGAATTTTTTACCAAAGATACTTTGATATGTTTTCTCAATGGCCTATCAATTTCACGGTATGAATCATTCTAGAAAAAAATTATTGCGAAAATGGTGAGATGACCTGTAAATAACATACTTTAGAAAGCATCATCAAAAGAATTTATCCTCCCTTGAATTCCAACCTTCTTTTCTTCACCCTCTGAAATCCAGCTTAGATATCCTTTGGTTACCTCAGTCACCTATAGATATTCAATATGCTCAAGTGTGATATAAAATGAGAGATTTTTGCCTCTTATTTATACTCTCCAAATATCTTCCTTAGAAGCATATTCTAGGTCACTTAACCCATTTCTAGGTCACTTAACCTATTTTCCTCATTTTTAGGGTTAACCACTTTCCATAATTAGAAAGTTCTCCATTACTTTATCATTTAAATATTCTTCTTTGATTTTTTCACTTCACTCTATTCTTTAAATAATCCTTCTTGACTTTGTCACTTTATCATTTAAATAATAATTTCTTCTTTGCAAGCTCTTTGATTTCTTTGACCTTTTGGGGCTTCAAGCCAACATATGAGGGTCCTCCAACTTCGTAAGGCCATAACTCTCAAATCGTGAGGAGTTATGTGACGTTCCACATACCACAAGAAATAGAATGACATGTACTATCCAACTAGAATAGTCTTACCTACAAATATATCAAAACTCATACCATTATCCATCAAACAAACATGGGTCCATTATCCAAACCTGGGTTCTCCAACTTCTCATGGCCATAACTCTCTAACCGTGAGGAATTATGTGACGTTACACATACCAACGGAAGTGGAATGACATGTAATATCCATATAGAATATTATTACCTTGAAATATACTAAAAACCATACCATTATACATTAAACAACCTCGGGTCCATTACCCAAACCTTTGTTCTATCGAAATTCGCTACCAGACTTTCTTCAAGGGTTGAAATCAATCACTAAGGGTTGACATCAATCTACAATATCACTCTCCAAGGTTTGACATCAATGAAAACCAACAATCCATACCAACTATCCATCAACCTAATCCAACTGTTTGATAGTTGGAGATGGATTTTGATTCTCTAAAGAAACAACTTGTAGGGAACTTGCATCAGATAGTTAGAAAACAATTATTTGAAGGGGATAGTTGTGGGAAAGTTTCTCAACAAATTTCAACATTTGTTTACATGAAATTTTCTTAACCTTTAGGCAACTCTTTTCACTAACATAAAATAGAGTCAATGATATATGCAAAAATGGATTAATGAAAGTTCTATTGTGTTTTCGGATGGAAGAAAAAAAATTTGGTTGTTGAAACAATAAGTTTAATACCACTTGTTATTTATTATTTATTTAATATTCACAATATTTTAGAATAATTGTCATTTCTATTATCATAGATCCATTAATTATAATCTTCATGTGCCTGAGAGAAGTCGTCCTTCTTTTCATGAACATAGTAGATCCATAAGACATAACTAAGAATCCATAACTATTTCAATAATTCAACAACCCTCTCTATTCAAATCATAAATGTAATTATCCCTTCATATCTTATCCTTGTATATTATAGTGATATCTGTGTCATGTGGGATATCTCCCTTCCCCTTCAAGTCACACAGGAGGGTTCATATGTAGGCTTGGAACATGTACCGTTATTCAATGCTATACTTGGAGGAAGTGTTTATTAAGAAGCAAATTATGATATTAGATATAAATATTTTGCAATATATACATTATGCATTCTCTAGAAGGTGTTCACATTTCCATTTTACTCATTCAAGTTTATATAATTTGCCATTCTTTTTGACAAAATCAACACATATTACAATATCAACTATTTTTTCAATAATATTTCTCCATTCAGACGAAATAAAACTCATGACTAACATATACTCAGGTTATAGAATTTTGGATTATATAATGGATTTTTCGGAGTTTTTGTTGTTTATTAGTTACATGCAAAGATCTAACCATAAAATAGAGTAAGTTTATAAAAAAATATATGTTAGGTAACTTCATTTAATGGAAATATCAAGAAATTCTCATGGTCATTAAAGTAGCTTTGAACTCATAATAAAGAGTCGGTTGTATTTTATTTTGTAAGAAAAATGGAAAGGCTTGTGATTGTGAATGGATAAATTTCATAGAGGTAGCTTTTAGATTATCTCTAAAAATTGGGGAAGAGACTATATATATATATATACTAAACAAGTACAGAGTATTTTATTATCCAAAAACAAAATCCTAGGGTCTTTAAACAATGTAACTACCCCAATTCACTTCGGTGTTTCCTTTCCCCTGTGAATGGGAATGCTGAAGTAATGGTTGATTTTTATATTAACGATATTTGATATAAAAGATGTGGAAGAAAGAAGAAAACAAATGAGCATTAAAGGAATGTGTACAAATTTCAAGCTTAACCTTAACGTTATGTTATGTGTTTTTCATCTTAAATCAATGCAAAAAAAGTATATGAAGGCTATTGTGGTATGTGAAGAAATGTACGAAATAGGAAAAGTGAGTTGAAAATTTTTAAGGAATAAAAAAAAACATGAAAATGTGTGCTAAATATATTAAGAAACAAGAAGCATCCATGACATATGAAGGACAAAGAGATGGAGTAAATTTAGTCATATGAGAAGAGTAAGAATGGGTTACAACGTGAAACCATATAAGCTTGCTTCCACTAAGTGCAGTATTTGAAAATGCATTATAAGAAACCAGATGAATCCATGAGGATATGAAGGAAAAAGAGATGAAGTACATATCATAGAGTTATGGGTTATAATAACAAAGCATGTAAGCGTGCTTCTTCTTTTTTTTCTCATTGCAACAAATGTCCTATCTTGCATTTTTGCATAATGGTCAAAAGAGAAGAAGGGGGAGATGCTCAAACCTACTAATGATTTGACGTGTGATATTGCAGTGAAGGTTAAGCCTTGTCGTTCAACCTTTCCAATGTCTATGGTTGCCTTGGAGAGTGTTAATCCTTGGGATTTATGTATAGTCAAATCCCATGCCATTTTGAGTGGGATTTGTTTCTTATTGCCACGTTTAATGGGTGGAATTGGTATTTTGTTGGGGTTGACATACCGAGATATGTATCAAACTCCACAATGACATATGTTGGAAATATTGGAGGGTTGACTCCTTTTGTGTAGGCAATTTGAGTGACCAAGCCTGGTGATCCATTAACCAATCCTATTTGGATCCATAAATTGCAGGTCAACATAACACATTGGCCAATGCATAACAAGATTTCTTGTTCTAATTGATGGTAATCATCTTCCTTAAAGATAGAATAGCTAAGGCGTTTTGTGATGCAGCGTGCCATTGGCCTATTCAAGGATTGAATCATTTTTTTATTATGTTGGTACAACAAGAAGGTACACCAAAGTATTTGTTGTAAATAGGTGTATGGCCACATCGAAGTCTTTGCATTCTGTTGTAGAAAAGTATGTATTTGTATGGGATTGAAGGATCTCCCAATATTCTTGTAGTGGAGTTGCATTTCAGATGTTTGTCAATAGGTGATGAAATTGGACTTGTTGTATATCCTTCCCTTGTTGGAGGAATCTTGTTTGCAAGGTTACAATAGTGGTGAAGGAGTTCCAAAAATGCCTTCCTGGTGTTGCACATGGATACAAAGGTTTATCCATAACAGGCGGGAGCTGACCTAGATCACCAACAAGAATTATAGAGCAATCAGAGAATGGAAAATTGATGGTTTTTGGAAAGGATTCACGTAGACGACTTTCAATCTGCACAAAGAGTTTAGGCCCAATGAATCTCATCTCTTCAATGATGACATACCGGATATGTTTCATCACTTTTTGGAACACTGCCAATGTTTGTGTTTGCAAAGGTTGGAAATTTTTTATTGGAATCTTAAGTGTTGAATGTATAGTGGTTGCTTGTATGTTGAAAGATGCAACTCTAGTGGGAGAAATAAGTTGTATTGAACTATGTCCACATGGATATTGTCGATTCAAAAAAGCTTTAATGCAATTGATCAGATAATATTTTTCAGTGCCAGTAGTTCCTTGGATGATCATCATTAGTGGTGCTTTTTTTTCTTTTTGTTGTTAATGATGTAATACTATATTGAATGTCTGATATTGTTTGTGTGACAATGTAGTATCCCCTATATTGATAGGTTCGTGCCTTTGTAGCACATCCATACAAGGTCGATTGGTTTCAATGAACTATGTTGCATAAGTAAGAACTGCTTCTGGAATGTCTGGGATGTTCCAAAAATAGTTGGTGTCATAGTCACGATGTCCAATAATGTCAAGCTTGTTGAAGTCTATATTGGCAGTAGGGATCAACCTTGATAATAATTCCCACTCATTTATCTCCATGTCGGGATGCATATTTGTATCATTTTCTTCAGCTTCATCTAGTGGTGGTTCTTCAACATTTGCAAGGGAATGATCTACATTCCATGCATGGTAAGTTCCTTTTATGTTCTGCCAATTGTGTATGATAGTATCTCTTGAGAGGCCTATGTCAATTGCAAATTTACTGAATGGTTTGTATAGTAGCAACTCACTTCAACATAATTCTTCAAAGGATTTCGAATCTGGTGTTGGAATGACTGTGAAGCATGGCCAAATAAGGACAATTACTGGAGATCTCCTTCGTCGCCAAGGGTTAATTTTCCGATGGCGACTATATGACCAATATTTTACAATTTCAATGAGAGGGAGAGGTTTAAGGCAAGGAGGTTGAGTAACATAGGCATCAATGAAGGTAGATCCAGATAAAAAATCAGATGGATCTTTGGAGACTCGACGAAAGATATGGTGACCAACATTTAGTGTCATGAAAAGATGACTACATGTGACAAGGGGGAGTTTTTGCAGCATATGACAGGTTTCCTGAGCACCTATATCTCGGTCGACTATAGCTTCTGTGTGAAAAAATATATAGGAAAATGAAGCAGGATCTGTTGGAATCAATGTATCTGTGATTCTAGTCAACATATGATGATAGCTCTCTGATTGACCGCTTTAGAAGCATATTTGGAAATATATTTCATAACTACGTGACAGGAGATGATAGGTTGACAATCCATATTTTCTCGCCATACTGTTAGTATGTCAGGGTTATGGATGTTTAGACGATCATCATTCGTGGCAGGTTCATATTTTTTTTTACCAGAAGCATCAATGAAGAGAGAAGAATTACACTGTAAGGTCCATGGGCAATTATATCTGCATTGGAGCTTGGAGGCTTTCATACTGAGACATGTTGTCTTTGTGAACTTTGTATGGCATTGTACCTGATTGAGGAGCTCTGTGTAGTCCTTAAATGGATGTGAAGTAAGGAGGGTTGTTGTATTTTTTAAACAAGGGTCATCCTCAATGCATCGGTGCATGTGTAGATTTGCAGTATGGTCATTTCGGGGATTCCAAGATGTTACATATTTTTCAAAGCAAACCTTAGCATAACTTATTTGTATGGGGTCTTCCCAATCCAAATTTTCCATTTTTGGAGCACCTTGTAACAATAAGAAACCATGAATATGTGTGGAGCCTTGGTGTTGCCATTCATACTTGCATGGAAATCAATAATAGAATGTTAGAGAGATGTACAAGCTGTATGTTTTACCTAGAATGAGTGGGGATAAAAGTAAGATGTGATATACTTGTACCAAAAATCTTGAGTATGGAAGTATTTTTGAAGCATTTCTTGATGAAATATTTCAAACCTTTTATGCATGTACAAAGCAACAGTGTGGGGTCATTGAATGACATTGCAGGTCCTCCATTGTTGACGTAGAAGTGGATTTGAAGGTGGAGAGGTACCCATTACAGCATGCAAGTCTAGCCATTTTGTGTCTGCTGCGCTGAGTGTGAAAAATAATGTGGGGCACCCTAGTTGTGTGATCATTTCTATCAATTCTCTTTTACGAGAATTCCAGTGTGCTTTAGTCCCTCGAAGTTGTGCACCAAATCGCATAACATGCTCTGGTACTTTATTGGCAAGTAAAGTTTGTAGGTGGGAGCAGAGGGCCTCAATAGTGGTTGGAATGTTGTTCTCTTGGATCTTCTTTACAAACATTGATGCACTTGATTTACTGTGATGGCGCGTGATGAGGTTGTACAGGAAGTAGTGAAATCTTGGGTGGCTACCAAATCTATTGTCATGATAGTGCATCAAGTGGAGTGCATATTGGTCAATGCGAATGTTTTTTGGTTGTGGCTGGCCATGGACTGCATGGTCAGTTGAGAATAGAGAAGGAAATTGCATATCAAATAATCCTTCGATAGTATATTCATTCACTGGTGTTGCACCTATTTGTGGCCATTCAAGTAGATTTAATGGGGGGCGATTCATTTTGGATAAAATGATTGATTTATGTCAGTTCTCAATGTATATTAGGCAGGCGGAAGGCAAATGAAGTTTGGTTTTCAACAAAGTTTGGAGCATCTTGAGTTGTATCTAAAATATCAAAAGAAATGGTGCAGAGTCGAGAAGAGATGTTTGTAGGTAAAACAGGAAGTGAAGCAATTGAGGTGTTGTTGAGTTGGACATCTTTGTAATATCTATAATTTTGTATCTTGTAGAGAAGTGCATTCATGATATGAGATTTGGTCACATAACAATCATATGATTTTCCCTCGATGCCATGTCTTCTAACTATTAATATGTCCAAATCTTCAAGGTTGTGTGGGAGGTAATTAAAAATTGTGTTAATGTTTTGTGGGAAACTAATAGTGTGACCCCTATATTTGTATTGGCCACCGTGAGCATGGATAACCTATAATAGCGGGCTCACTTGAGCGATGAGCATTTCTTCTACTTGGGTGAGAATTGATAGGACAAGGGGTTGTTCTCTAGGATGCATATTATTCCATTTAGAGAAGAGGTGGCCATTAGGTTCCTTGTGGCAGCGAGAACAAATAAAACCATCGAGTGATATGGTTGTATGAATCCCAGGGTAAGATTCCATACAAGTATTGCAAGTATGTATTTTTGACAAGGCATTGATACGAGTACGAAATGTTTGAGTAATATGGGAAAGGGATTGGTGTTGAGTAGGTTCAAATGGGAAATCCATTGAAAGGTGATTTCCCTTGGATCTTGCAACTCGTCTACGCTTATTTAGTTCATCTTTGTGATTTAAATATTGTTTGTGATGTTTTTCATTTGCTAGGGTATTTAGTGTAGATGGAATACTATTGAGTTGGTTGGTGAGATTGAAGTTGAGGTTAGAGGAGGTATGGGAGGTATTGAGTAAAGGGATGTTGTGAGTAGTTGAGGGCATAAATGGTAATGATGGGTTTGTTTTTGAAGTTGATGGAAAAGTTTTTGGTTGCATAATGGTTTGTGCAAGTGGAAGATGGATTTCATTTGGATGAGGTAATAATGGTGGTAGTATAGTTTGCATTTGGGTGAGTCCATGAACTTGTTTCCTAACTGTTGAAGATGTGTAGAATGGTGTAGTAGTATGGGTAAGTGCTTGGTGTTGAATAGGATCAACTGTAAATTCCATGGAAGGATACTTTTGCTTGGATCTTGTGAGTTGTCTATGTTTATTTAATTCATCTTTGTGACATGCATATTGTTTGTGGAGCCTCTCTTGTTTTAGGGCGGCTGGGGTAGATGCAAGACTATTGTGTTGGTTGGTTACATTGAATGTAAGGTTGGAAAATGTATGGGAGTTCTTGGAGAAAGGGAGGGTATCATCATTTTTTTCTTGTAGATATGGCAAACATGGATTTTTTGTTGAAGTTGATGGAATGGTGTGTGGTTTAATAATGATGTTTGTTGGTTTAAATTGGAATTGTTTTAGGTGAGGTAAAAATGCAAGGAACATATTTTGTAATGGAATGAGTTGATGGCTATGTTGGCCAATTGGTGCAAATTCTTCGAGGTGGCCACTGTGGAGCTTATGATATTTATCCAAATGAAGTTACGTATCTTTGAGTTGTTTGATACTTTGAATTGTGAGTTGATCATGTTTCTGTACAAACATAACCATTGATTTATAATACATATCAACATTTCTTTGAAAGGTATATTGAATATTTGAAAAAGCGTATATTGAGATAAATAAATTTATAAGTAGAATATATATTAACAAAACAAATAGTATAATGAGTTAAGTGAAAGTACAAATGATAAATGTAACATAAAAAAATGAATATAGATACATGAATTAAAGAAACAAAAGAGTGTATACAAACATAATATATAGTAATATTAGTATACAATGATAGGAATAGTAATTTACAATTTTAAGAAAGTGTAAGAATAATATGCAACCCTTGATTATTGAAAAAAATCATAGTATATAGAAACGAGAATATACTTTAGAAACCAATTTTAAGAACATACTATAACTATTGATTTTCATGAAATTGTTATGATTTTTAATAGAAGACAATTTATAATTTCCACTTGTAAAATTTGTTGAAACACAATATATATATCTATGAAAGATATGGGTTACAAACATTGATGTCACACATGGGCTGTATATAGTAAAGTAAGGTAGTATTTCAAGTATTGTTAGAATGAAAAACTTGTGTACAAAATATATACAATATAGAGAGTGGTGGAATACATATGTTGTATAAAAAAAATGAAGGTACTATGTTAAGTCGTTGCACGAATAAATACATAATAACATTGTTTACTTTGTATGAAGAGTTGTAGCTAGTGGAATTTTTTCTTCCCCTCTAGTTTGGTCTCAACTTTATCTGATGCAATAACAATGGATTATACTTGTTTCTCATTGCCAAATGTGTCTTCATGTATCAACAATTTGAAGATGTATTTATTACAGAACAAGTTGCCAAAAAGCTATGTAGTTTCAGTATTGTTCTCCTCCTCTGTGAGTGCATATAGTTGCCTAGCAGGGATTCCAATAAGCATTTCTGCTACTTCTTGGAATGAAATAACATTGGTTGTTCTTGTATGGTCCTCCATTGTGAAGTGGAACATGTACCTTTAATCACATTCAAAAATAGTTTGGTTGCATCTCTGACAATGCCACTGTCCCTCTTCAGTTGTAGTAATGTTTTTGTTGCATTGGTGATTATTAAAAAGGAGAGGGAAAGAAGTGTACCAACAATCATCTATTTTTATAGAAGTGATACTCGCCTCAACCAAAATGTAATATGGATGTTGATGATCTCGACCAAGCCCTTCCTTTTCAATGTCAACGATTGTCTTATGAACAGAGGGGTGACCACCAGAGGCACCATGTGTAGAGAAGGAGTGAGATTTAAGGGTTGTGCCTTCTTTCCCAAACCAAGTTTTTAAATCATGAGATTCTTTGATGTCAGGATTGATGGAAAGCTAGGATGTGAAAGTTGTACTAATCGATCTCCTCTTGAAATCTCTTATTCTTCCAGCCTTTATAGAAATCATTGGAAATAAATTGGAAGTTGAATTTTGTTGGAGGCCATCTTTATTACAAAACACTCCCCATAATGTAAGGTCAACACTACAAGCTGACATGTCCTTCAATTCAAGGGTTCTCTTTTGGGTCTCAATGCCATTCTTCCTTAATATGGTGGTTACTTGACTAATAGATATAGCAAGACCACGGATATCAACAACAAAGTTAGTAGGTAAAGTTGATAGCTCATTGATAGGAGCAAACTTGAAGTTGTGGTTTGCAATTAAATGGTCATCCTCATTGGAGAGCTCTATAACTAAGGTATTATCTAGAGTGATTTCCCATTTGTTTTCTAAATGCTTGTATTTTTTGTTTATAGGTTTGATCAACCCTCTAGAGATTACGTAAACTTTATCAATTTGTATTGAAGGGTGGAAATGCAATGCATGTGTATTAAAGCAAGTAATGCAGATCTCGGTATTTTCATTGTCAAGTACATCAAAGCTAAATACTTGACCAACTCCCTTGGAATTTGTGAAAGTACGTATATCAAGCTTTGAAATGATTCTAGCTTTGATGGTCCATGAATGCATGTATGCATTCAAAGAGTTGATAGGGATTATGTTTTGAGGCATGACATTTGTTTGTAATGTCTGCATGGTAGAATGATGTACATTTGTGTGTTGTTGTGGGTCGCCAAGGATGTAATCTTTTAGAGATAGAACTAGAATATCAGTAACTATAACCAACCTGCAAAATGGAAGAAATTATGGTAGGTATCAATAAGGTATTGCAAAAACATTAATTAATGAAAAGCATGTAAAAAGATTGTATGTGATAATTCATACTTGTTGTGTTGGGTAGATCTACAAGTGAAGTTGTTAAGTTGAACCAATGAGCCATTTTCAATTTTTCCTGATGTGAAATAATCCACAAGGCTTGAAGAAAATATGCTTTGTACAATATCACTTCCATCAGAGAGGAGTACAATATATCTTTCTGTTGCACTTTTTTTTAAGTCTAGAACCTCTAGGATAAGAATGAATTCTTATTCGGGTGAAATCACGAAGGTGGGTTACACTTTCGTGACAATCAGGTCTCCAAAATTCCGAAAAACATTTTTTCGGCCGAACTAATAATATTTTTCGGCCGAAAGATATTATTTTCGGCCGAACTATTTTTCGACCGAAAACATAAACGTCAAATCGAATGGTGCAATAACAGCCCCCTCGATTTGCGTGTACAAATTTGGTCGGATGGATATTTTTTTTCCAGCAATAAGTTTTCGATCGAACAATTGTTCGGCCGAACTATATTTCGGCCGAAAACTAGTTCGACCGAACTATTTTTCGGTCGAACATTTGTTCGGCCGAACTATCGTTCGACCGAAAGATTGTTTATATATTACCGACACATCGATTGTGGAATGTTTTGCGCAAATTTGTGTCATGGTGTCGTTTGGTGTATGTCGTTGGTGTTGTCTTTGGAGGTCACCGGGCGTGTTGTCGTTTGGTGTTGTCACGAGCGCAGCGGTTGGTCCGAGCTGGGGTCGTCGTTGTTGGGTTGGTCGGAGCAACAGGTAAGTTTCGAAACCCTTTTTTTTTTAAGTTTTTGTTATCGTAGTTTCGAATCTGTGTTTTAAGTTTAGTTTAGTTTTGGATTGTTAGTTTATTTTAGTTTAGTTTTGGACTGTTAGTTTAGTTTTGTACTGTTGGTCTAATCTTTAAAACTTGACCTATAAGAAATTTTTTCGGTTTGTATTTGTGTGATAAGGAATCCTTAGGCACTATTAAAATTAAAAAAATATACATTCTTCCCCTATAAAATTCAACATATAACCTTTTAAAAAACACTTTAACTTTAAGTATTAACCCATTTATTATGAAACAAAAAGTATTTAACCCCATTTATAATGAAACAAAAACTTGTGATCAAATTTGGAAACCTTTTTTCATGCACTTGTTGGTGTTTATTCCTGCCACGTCGTTCTCCTCAACATGGTAGTATTTGGCTTTCTTTATCACCTCTGTTCTGCATACGCGCAGAGGATTCGATCACTGGATCGATCAGACTCACAAAATCTCAGGAATCCCAAGTTTCCCATCGAGAAAATAGCGTACAGAATTCAATCTTTTGCAGTTTGAATCTTGCTCTTTTGTATCCATCAGCTTCAATGCTTTCTTTAGGGAATTTGTAATGGATGTCCCTTGAATCTTCCCATGATTCACAGTGGGAATCACCATCAAAAGCTTCAACATCTTCATCGTCCTCCCGGTTATATGACAGATCCGACTCGCCGGAACCACATAGAAATAGTGCCCTGGGCCTTTGCACCTGCGTTTTCGCTTTACCTGGGTAGATCTGCTCGTCCAATCCTTGCAACACCTAATCACGAACCAATCGGAACATATCAAAGTAAATCCAACCTTCTTTACCTGCAATTGTTAACATATATACCCATATCGTTTAAATGCCATAGATATACAGTATGAGGTATCGTTCATTGATGTATGCCCCCTGGTTATGCAAGATGCAAGTATTATAATATAACAACATGATCGATCACTGTATAAAATTACCAACATAACTCTGCCAATTTCCGGTAACTTTCCATTCCAGCCCATTAATTCTTGTGTGGAGAATTTGAAATTAAGTTCATATAATTTGAAATAAAATTCACATATATTACAATGATTCTGTTATCCATCTAAAAGCTCTTAATTCCACTCAAACATTTCATTTCAAAGTTGAA
>ML812807.1:146867-159939 GCA_009831015.1 Picea engelmannii
GGTTGAGGTACATGTTGAGTACATGGTTGAGACAAGTAGTTGATGAGTTGGCGCACATACATGAGGTGTATAGTTGATGATATTGGTACATATTGATGAGTCATAGTTGATGAGTAGTTGACACATGATTGGTACATACTTGGCACATGGTTGTATGCACTTGTTTATGGTACATGTTGATTACAGGTTGGTGCATGGTTGATGCACTTGTTTATGGTACATGTTGATTACAGGTTGGTGCATGGTTAATGCACTTTTTTATGGTACAGGTTGATGCATAGTTGATGCATGGTTCAGATTTATTGGTACAAGTTTACAGCGGTATATCTCATAGTAATAGTGTGACAGTGGTTCCATCATTCTACTTCTACTTCAGGGTGGCAGGACGGGGCTAGGACAGGTGGTTGTAGCCACCTTCCGGTTGTAGTTGAAGAACATTGGGGGTTGTAGCCTCCTTCTAGTTGTAGCCAGAGATTTGGGGAGTTGGAGCTTCCCTCGGGTTGTAGCCTGAGAAACTAGGGGGTTGGAGCCTCCTTCCAGTTGCAGCTGAAAAACAAAGGAAGTTGGTGCTTCCAATGAATGTAATCTTCAAGACATATAAGAAAAAACATTCTGTGGTTTTCTCCCGATTTGGGTTTCCACGTAAAACACTGGTGTACTGTGTATGTGTGTGATTGTTTATTTATTACTGCTCATTATTGGATAATAATTCTACATTGATATAACATTTGAAGAAAAATGATTATAATTACGTTATTATTGATTCACCCCCCCTCTCAGTAATCCAACACATCGCTCTCTGGAAAGTGGCTCCTGCATTCATCAAACCAAAGGGCATTTTATCGTACATGAAGGTACCCCATGGAGTGGTAAACGCAGTCTTTTCTCTGTCATCTTCATGAACATCGATCTGATTATATCCGAAAAAATCATCAATCATGGAAATCATGTTAGCTCCTACTACCTTCTCTAGAACATGGTCCATCTTTGGGAGGGGGTAGTTATCTTTAAGAGACGACCGGTTTAAGTTTCTAATGTCAACGCAGAGTCTTATTTCGCTATTTTTCTTTCTAACGGGGACCAAATTGGCTACCCATTCACAGTATCTGAGTGGAATGATGATTTTTTCATTGAGGAGCTTCTTAACTTCCCTTTCTATCACTGGCAAGAGAATGGGGTTTATCTGTCTGAGCTTCTGCCTGAAAGGTTTTATACCATGTTTTAAATGAATCTTGTGTTCAATAACAGAGGTATCATAAGTTTTTATATCATCATAAGACCATGCAAAAACATCTTTATACTACCTAAGTAACTCAACGTACTTACTCTTCGTGTGGGCCGGAAGGTATTTTGATATTTTGACCATTTTGGGATCTTCATTAGTTCCTACATTACAGTCTTCAACTTCTTCGGGTTGAGGTCGTAAGGTAGAATTTAAACGTATGTCATCCTGGTCAAACAACCTTTCTAAGGGGATCAGGCCTCTAGGAATCTGATTGTTCTTAAGAAAGAGCATGTCGTGATTTGCAATCTTATCTTGGAATTTCTTTGGGTTCTCCCCTTCCTGCATAATCCAAGTAGGATCATTCTGGTTTTCCTAATCTATGTGAGTTTCAAAAAACTCGTCAACCATTTCCAGGAACTGTTTGATTTGTTCTTCGTCTTTGAACACTTTCCAACACTGAACATTGTTCGGGATCGAAGGTCTATGTCTCATCTCAATGTGATATTTCCGTTTCAAGATAGTATGCGGTATGAAGGTCGCAGCAGCCTTGGCCAAGGAATCAACTTGTTGATTATCTACCCTGGGATTAGAGTGAATATTAAAGGACGAGAAGAAATTATCTATAATATCCCAGGCACAATTCCTATATGATATCAACCTTGGATGCTTATCTTGATACTGTTGTTTTACTTATTTTACAATAAGCTTTGCATCACCATAAACTATTAGATGTTCAATTTTTAACTTCCTTGCAGCTTCTCATCCTAAAACCAGAGCTTCATATTCAGAGACATTATTCGTATAATCGACCTCCCATTGTAATCTATAAGAGAAGGGAATAACATACTCATCACTTGGTGCCACGAATAAAACCCTAGCTCATGCTCCTTCTCTAACATTTACATTTTTATTTGTCATTTCTATTTTTTTATTTTCTCCTTATACACATTCTTCAAAATCATCATCTATATATAATATGAAATTTCCTAAGTCTTGATCAACAACATAGATTGGGTAATTATTGGGGTTTTGAAGGTCACTTACAGTATACGTCAGTCTAGTTTCTATGTACAGTCGCGTAAATTGCCCACCAAAAATTGGGATTGTAGCGTAAGTCATATCCAGCTAAACCGAACCTCCTAAATTGGTGCCCCAAGACCTAGATAGAAGCATGTCGTACTTGGCAGGAACATTAGTAACAATCACATCCATAAGGATACGTTTCACAGGAATCTGAGCAAGATTTACTACCAAATATTTAATCACACCTAGACACTTAACCTTTCTAGAATCAAACGAGTACAAGTCTTGATAAGGTCTAGTAATTTCGAGGCCTTAATTTTCCATGATAATTTTAGGCATTTAATTATGAGAGGCCCCTGAGTCTAGCATGAAATTGTGGAGTAAATGGTCATGCACAGTTAGTGTAATATAGAAAGGAGCAACAGAATCCTTATTGTTTTCAATGTGTGGACCGAACATGATTGTAGGTTTTTTGTCCTGCAAATTAATCACGTCAGCTTGACATTCAACATCAGAAAAATTTATCGCTTTAGCGATTTGATTTTTATAAATCGGGTTTTTTGCGAGTTCAACCAAAGGTATTGGGATTTTAATTTTATTAAGTTAAGTTTCTAAATTGAAAACCACAATCGTTTTTTCAATCTCTCTGGTTTGAACTTTCAGTTGTGTATTTTCTGGCTCCTTAGTTTTCATTGTTCTTGTTTCAACTTGCTTTGTTCGATAAACTTGTGTATCAGTGGATGGTGTAGTGATTGTTGCCTCATTCGCTTTACTTCGTGATAAAATATTTTTTTGTGAGATATTTGTAGAACTTTTCTCTCTGGGCCTTAAATCATATTTATGTTGAAGTTCGACCATTATTGAGTTGGCGAGACCTTGATACGTAGAGTCCCCCAGATTGTTGATGCTTTCATCATTATTAAACAGGGATTCTAGGTCTAAGGATTTCTCATAATCCTGCTTAGTTAAGTGTGGCTCAAGATCATTATCGCTAAGGTTGTTTAGATATTCTTCTAACTCCTCATAATCTTGCATTTCATCTCTTTGCATGAAGTTCTCAGTTTTAAACGAAGCTTGGATCTTTTGATATTCATTTTTTACTTGTCTTTGTTGTATCTGAGGGTTAGGGTTTCTTCTAAATTGATTTCTACCATATGGATCAGGTTTGTCTTGATCTAAATCCATCCTGGAAATTTTTTTTGATAAATCTTTGATAATTTTAGCCATCTCATCCATTTTTTCTTCTGCGGACTTTCCAGATCCAGAGGGTCATGCCTGTTCTTTGAAAAGCCTGGGATCTTTGGCTCCCATCTCAACCTTAGTTATTAATTTCTCAAATGCCATCATATTGGACTCAATTTCTATAGCATCATCTTGTATTCCTGATAAAGTGGTAGATCTCCTCTCTCTTAAGAGTAGAGCAAAGTCGGAATCAAAAGCTCCTGCAAAATTTACTTTTGTAGTTGGTTGAGAAGGTTTGACTTCGGCTGGGATTTTGTGATAAAGCTTATTGAACCTCTGGATAAATTCAAGGATTGATTCATAAGTCTTCTTTCTCAAAGCCCCGAATTCGGTTAAATAATAAATATGATCCTTTTTTCTCGCCCCATTGTCTCGAGAAGGCATTTTCTAAATCGTCATATGATTATATGGAACATCCTGGGAGTCCTCTGAACCAAGTCCTCACTTGTCCTTCAAAATTTTGTACTAACAGTCTTGAGTAAACATCCTCGTGCTCAATACCAAGGATATCATTGAACTGATCGAAAAAGGCTATATGTTTTGTTGTTGTTAGATCCCTTTCTCCCATGAATTTGGGGAGATTCTTCATGTAATTTTCGGGCAAATCATGCAGGATAGCGGGAAGGACCAAGAGAGCATATATATCAGCTACCTTGGAAAATATTCTAGGGGGTTGATCTTTTCCACCAGCTCCTACACCTCCGGCACCACCAGCACCAACACCTCCAGCACCGGCCATTGAAAGTCTAGGAGACGGACTATGGGGGATAAAAAGGAGATTTTCAAAAAATTTGAAAGACTAAACTATTGACCTTTAGACTACTTCAGGTTGTTGCAAATGAAGTTCGGGAAAAAGATTGCGAGGAGATAGAAGATCTAGATGAGGAGGAAAAGGGAAACTTGAGTTGGGTTCCTCAGGTTTACCAAATGTATATATAGGAGAGGCGATAGGGGATGAATTTGGGTATAGAAAATAATCTTCAAGATTCCGGGAAACAAAAAAATTTACTTCGGGAAAGGAAATAATTGGAAGATTGTTAATGACAGTGGCGATCAAAAGGGATCCTTTGTTCTCACTGGTAAAAGTATCTGTCAAGTCAATCTCAACTTTTATCTCAGGAATAATTACCTCTGGAGTTTCGAATTTAACCTCGAGTTTACTTGTTGATGCCTCTGCAAAATGAATTTGTTTAAAACTTTCTTTAGGGGTTAGTTCTTCAGCGGGAACCTTAACATTAACTTGTGTACCTCTGGGTTGATAGACCTTGCCTACTGATGTAGCGGTCTGTCTGAGATATCCTTTTGGTTTCAACAATTTTTCAGGATCTGACATTGGTGTAGTCTGCTTTTCATCTGGGTTTTTCCTGGTATTCTTTTGACTGAATGTCAGTTTCGTCTACGATGGAGTCGCCATGTGAAAAATAAAGTAAGTCTTACTTACGCATTCAATCTTTGTTCACCATCAAAGACCAAAATTTACCTTGTCGTTTTTCCAGGGAAAATGATTTTGTTTCTTCGTCCCCTGCAATGGCGCCAAAAAGGTGTTGTTCCTAAGATTAATTCTAAGGCTCAAAGAATAATGTCAAGCATCAGAAGTTTTAAAAAAATGTTTTAATGAGTGTTTTTTCTACCTTCAGTTTTATGAGAAATGATCTTTAAATGAAATTAATAATAGGATAGTACAAAGGTTGTATCTCATTATCTGAATCGCAATTATAATATCAGATGCCATAGAAAAGAGTTACAAAACTCTTAAACAAAGTCAGGTATCAATTACAGATAAGTCTCACCTTGTTTGTAGTAGAAGAAAAAGTAGAAGACGCACCCTTGAAAAGGATATAAGATACAGTAATTCACACAGATCAAAGGTCTTGTTTTACTTACAGTAATAACAGAGGAAAAGTTGTTACTGAATGAACTCCTAATATAAATTGATCGTAGTAGATGTAATACTAAATTGCAATCAATCAGTCTTCAAGAATTATAGAAAGAAATTGAGAGAAATGGAAACACAGAGGGAACACATAACTCAAATTGAACGAAACTTGGAATCTTTGTCTGCACTTGTATTAATACTCAAAAAGAGAGTTTCTCTATTGCATCCGGCAAGAAGTAGCCCTGAATAGATCTTAAATCTATGTATTTATACAAAATCTGTCACAATTGAAAACCGTTGGACTTCTTACAATATTTAACTAAAAATAGCATACACCTGAATAAAACAACAGTGTGTAAATTTTATGAGTTTCATTGGCGCTTTTCTCTGTCTCTTTGTCTGTTGGTAGAAGTGCCCACTTTCCTTAGTCATATGGGTTGGGTACACATGTCATTAAGGCCACCTTAATCATTTTTCATATTGTCTTGGCCGTTTAATTCCGTTGCCATCTATCAATTCGGATATGTTCAGTAGGGAAATGAATTACAGTCAAGGTCATGGGGGGGAAGATAAATTAGATGAATAACATAGCATTGGCTCGTAAAGGGAAGGATAATGGTCACAAGGAAGAGTAACTATCTATGGAAATAATGTTGAGAGAACAAGTGTTTGATGATGAGGTGAGATGAGTGGAGGTTAGAATGCGCGTGGACGAGGTAAGTGATTGTTGGAAGGTGAAAGGTAGAGAGGGTGGAAGGAATGGACACTGTGCATGTTTTCTCACTTGCTCCCAGCTATGCTTTCTTTTCCATGTTCAATGCATTAGGTGCATCTATCCATCAATGCCACCACGAACCTTGAGGGCTCAATATTTTCACTTACTTCGAAGGAAAATAATTTATTTTGTATTTGGGGCAACTTTTCTTGAATCTTGTTCACTTCTTGGAATCTGGCCTGAAACTGTGAACTTGGATTAACTAGCCATTTATTGATTTTAAGAAGATCTATCTGGCTCATTCCTTGAATGGCTGCCAGAGTTTCTTCTTTGTTCTTCATGGAATTTTGTTGGTTCATTTCTATCTCAATTTTCCCCAGGGCTTCTGATATATTACTCCCCTCAAAATCAATCAACTTTTTGTTTAATGATGAAAATGCCTCCAGACAAGATTTTTTCACCTCTCTGGAAAAAAAATTTCCTTCTTCTAGATTTGTTTCCCAGACCTTTAGGGCCATCTCACCTCTTAATTGTTCAGAATAAGAGATAAGAGGAAAATCAGGGACATTAGCTTTTTGCATCAATATGAGGACTTCTTGAAACTTAGACCACATTGAGCGAGCCTCTTTTTCCTTGACATATATATCCTTTAGGGAAAGGTCTACTGCTTGATAGCATTTATGGATAGCATCTACTTTCAGATAAATTTCTTATTGGGCAGCTTCCAGCTTCTCATTGATTTCCAACGCTTGATTTTTGAAGGCCGAGATGTTAATCATGGTACCCTCAGTTAGGGATAATCTGGCTTGCAGCTGCTCTATCAATTTGTCATGCTGAATGACCAGGCCTTGGCTGGTCTGTGAACTCTAGTGGAGTAGCTAAAGGTTATCTTGAAGCTGTTTAATTTTTTGGCGATCACTATCCCTTATTTGCTCGAAATCCTAGTCCATTTTGTTTCTGATAGTCTATTCTACAGTATATATATGATTTTGCAAGTGTTCTACCAATAGGCACTTATGTCACAATTGTTCGATCAAATTGTCCATCGACCATTGATTGGCAGTGGAAAAAGCACCTAACGAACCTGCAACTTCCTTTGCAAATTCTGGACCATCCTGGTCATTCTCGCCATACACCAGTCTTTGCCTTTTAGTTATGACTTCATCTTTTTGGTGAGATTCTCTTTTCATGATGGCCTTTTGTTTCTTACTAAAGAAGAAATCCGAAGGAGGCATCTCTTCGGGCAATATGGGAGTAAGATCACCCACAAAAGTGATTTCGGAATTAAGATCTCTGAAGTTGGTCTGTAGAGAGGTTAATGATGCAATGAGAGAGGCAATTTCGGTGGAATTTTGTTGTCCTGTTATATTTGGGGTGCCGACGGGAGTTTTTGGTGTTGAATGAGAGACAATTTGTCTCAGGTTCATGAAGGCCTCGAACCATGCTATCACTTGTTGATCATTTAGTCCTGATAGTGACATCCTTATCTTCTGAAATAATACCTCTAGGATTTTCGGGACCTTTTCGACTTTGTGTTTAGTGGAGGAGTTTGGTTCTGATCCTGTAGACTTAGCTTCCTGTGAAGGATATTGTAACAAACATAAATATATATAATATGTAAATATAAATAACTAATAAGTAATAATTAATTATGAAGAGACATGGCATATGAAAGGTCATGTCTTTTATGAAAGGGCACCCTTGTGCGGGATATATATACAAGCCTTCATTCCTCATTTGTAATCATCTTATATCTTATTCATTCATATACAATTATTATTAATATATTTACTATCCTTAAATGGATTATTGTGTATTGTCCTATTTATATTGGATATTTACATAGTGAACCAACTTGGTTCACCATAGTGGTATCAGAGCCTTGTTTATGATCTCAGCCTTTGGCCTCTAGACTCTTGGTCAAAAATTTTGTTGCCCTTGGCAATGTCATTGCAGGCCTTTGGCCACTCAAATTTTTAGAGTTCGTGGAACATTCAGTCTTTGACCACAACTGGCTTTTGGCCATTCGATATTAAAAATCAGTTGAAGAGAAAAAGTGATTCCGCTGCGAATTTTAAATTTCAAAATTCCAGTTAAAAAGAAAAATATATCAATTTTACCAATTTGTTGAAGAAATATCATTATGCTACTACCATATATTAAATTAAAAATAGAAAAAAAAAATTCACTGGCAAATTTTAGTGTCTGTATTTTCTGTAATTAATGAATTCAACGTCCGTATACCAAAGTTTGGAAGTATACAGTCCAAATTAAAAATTTGTACCAGGCACCAATTAATTCCAGTCGTTCGTACAACCATAATTGCCAATATTTTTGCAGTTCGTACACATTAATATTCATCAAATCGATGTCCGTACAATCTCTCTATTTGAAAAAATCTGTATGGACGATGCCAGTACGCTTCCGTAATTTTTCCACAGCCGTTGAATCGCACCGCTGATCCGCCATACCTTTTGAATCCGTACACATTGTTTAATAAATTAGTTATTGGTGTATTCCATCTATATGAATCGTGGGGTAAGAATAGTTGTAACCCTTGCATGAACTTTAATACATTAAAGGCATAAGTTAAAAAAAAAAAAAAAGAGTCGATCTGTGTGTTAGTATATAAGTTTTAGATTGATTAAAATAAAAAAGAGACAAGTAACAAAAAATTATTAAAATACTTAATTAAGTAAAAAGTGAATAAAAAAAGAAAGTGAGTTAATGAGTATCTTAATACAAGATATAAGAGATATATGGTGGAAAAATAAGGAAAAAGTTATACTTTAAATAAAGTGGAAAAGTTACACTTTAAATAAAGTATTAATTTATTTTTACCATATAAAGTTGAAGAAAAAAAAGTGATTAAAGTGGAATAAAATTAAGAGAAAAAAAGTTATAGAGTGAAGATAACATACAAAGGGATTGATACAAGATATAATATTATATTAAAAAGGAATTACAGGAAATTTTTAGTTTTCAAAGAAATTATTAGAAAAGTAAAAAATATTCAAGTGTAAAAGAAGGTTATAAACAAATGTTAAAAGCAAAAGCATTTTTTTTATAAGAAAATGTTTAAACATCAAAGTATTAAATAAAGTGAAGTATTTAAAAGTGAAAAGTAATTTTTCATTAAAAGTGAAAAAAAAACAAATTACAAGGGAAAGAAATATTCAAGTTCAAAAATATATATATTTATATAAAATATAAATTATATTTTTATTTATATAAAATATAAATTATATTTTTATTTATATAAAATATAAAAATACAGTATTTTCTAAAAAAAAATTAAAAGGAAAAATTCATAATTAAGCAAAAGCAAGAGAAGTGCATACAATCAACAAGTAAAGAAGTATAAAAGAAAGATCAATACGAAGTAAAAGAAAAGATATATAAGGTTCATAAACAGGGTATTAATTATCGTAAAATATCAACGAAAGCAAAATGGATCCCACTAATAAGGAAAAAGGAAGATTTCCTAAAACTTTTACAAAAACGGTTCATGCGTTATTTCGAATCAAAGGAATACTTGCATGAAAGGATATTATCATCTCTATCGCTCCTGCTCAAGATAAAAATTATGTTAGTACTGAATGTGCTAACAAATTAGTGATTCCTGAGTCAAATATTATTGAAACAATAGATTCAATGGGTGAAAAACAATATGACATAAGCAATTTACAATTTAGCATTGGAGACTATACGTTCGTATCGCAATTCGTCGTTAAATCTTTATTTTGTGATGATAGTGACATAGTGCTAGGTTCATCCTGGATGGAAGCACTAGGGTCCTTCATCCTAAACACGAAGAAGAAGTTTTTTTCATCTTCATATAAGAAGATAAAAATAACATTACAGGACTCTACATTGGAGTCAGATCCAGTAACACCAGAAGACTTTACCGATATCTCAAAAGTGATACTTCAAGAAAATAAAAAAGCAATGCAAAGAATGTAAAAAGAATTTGACAAAGTTATCAAGGATAAAAGCGAAGAAATTTCTCGTTTAAAAGAACACAGTAAAAAACTATTTACACGGATCAAGAAGTCAAAGGTTTGAAAACAATGTGTTCAGAAGTTGGAACAAGAGAATCAAGAACGCGAGAAGAACCTATCAGAAAAAAATGAAGAAAATTCTCGTTCGAAAAGCCTCAATCACGAGCTACTAGAACAAATCATAAAATTAAAAGAAGAGAAACTTGAAAATCCAGATATTAAAGCTCAAGAATATGCCAATCCAGTTGAAGAAAAAACATATAAAGATGTTGGAGTACAAACGATGGAAGATCCAGGTAAAATTACTAATCAAAATTCAGTCATTATCAAGGCAACATCGCCGCATGAAGAAAATCATATATCAAAGTCAAAAGAAGAAAATGCTACAAGTATGATAAGGGGAAATCATGTTATGAGAACTCCCTCTTGACATTCAAATCATAAGAATAGATATATTAACCAGTTAGAATATCAATATTATCCAAAACGAGAACCCTATAAACACCCAGTCTCACAGAAGATCGAACTAGGGTGGGCAGACTCTTTCATAACTCGACAGTTCTACTCAATTCTTCGTCACTCATATCGTTTGGTATCATCAATCTTAACAACACCAAAAACATAGAGTCATGTGAAGACAATGCAAGCCAAAACGAAGAAGTAAACCTCTCCATAAACATGCTTTGAGGATAAAGCATTTCTAAGGGGAAGGCAATGTAACAAACATAAATATATATAATATGTAAATATAAATAACTAATAAGTAATAATTAATTATGAAGAGACATGACATATGAAAGGTCATGTCCCCTATGAAAGGGCACCCTTGTGCGGGATATATATACAAGCACTCATTCCTCATTTGTAATTATCTTATATATTATTCATTCATATACAATTATTATTAAATATATTTAATATCCTTAAATGGATTATTGTGTATTGTCCTATTTATATTGGATATTTACATAGTGAACCAGCTTGGTTCACCACAGATACGTGGCTATTGACTCTCCCTGCAGTATCTTTGGCAGACTGTTATGCCTGTGTTTCTGAAAGCTGAGGAAACCAGCTTGTTGGTCTGGGGGAAGGGTCAAGAATCTACTTTGGACTTCCTCATAAGATCTAACCCCATTGAATATTTCGTCATACGGGGAATTCTCATGCGTGTACCACTTCATGTTGAACTGAGACAAATGGTTTTCCACTATCTTATGTGGATCATGTTTCTTGAACTCAATGTCAACCAATCTAACTTCCTCCAGGGATGCGGCCTCAAACTATTAAAAAAACAGGACCGTGGATCAATAAAATAAAACAAATGCGGAAACAAAACACAAAAGATACACAATACAATAGAGACATAGATTTACGTGGTTCACCCAGTGTGGGCTACGTCCACTAGAGAAATTGTCAGGTCTTTCCTTTATTATTATCCAGCATATGAAGGGATACAACCTACAACAAACTCGTTGTAACTTCCTCTTCTTTCTCTCACAGTCTCCTATCTCAGAATACAATATTCGCCATCAACCATAGACGCAACACATTTCCCTCATAAAAGAGGGTTGCCTTCTAGGGCAAAAAAAAAAACTAACATAATCTCTATCGTTAGATCTGTGACCTTATAATGAACAGTCTAGATTTACAATGAAATTACAATATAGATTTACAAGACAATTTTTTCTTTGGGGGATTCGCCCTCGAACCCCCGCAGGGGGCCCGCTTGCCCCCCGACCCCCCAGCCAGGGGGATAGCCCCCTCGGACCCCGCAAAGGGGGTACCCCCCCTCTGCACTCCCCCGCGTGGAAGAGTGTACATACTTCTAGGGTGTAAATACTTCATGGGGTATAAACACGGCTGAAAGTAAAAGAC
Source organism: Picea engelmannii (assembly GCA_009831015.1). Lineage (NCBI taxonomy): Eukaryota > Viridiplantae > Streptophyta > Pinopsida > Pinales > Pinaceae > Picea > Picea engelmannii. The sequence continues at coordinate 158,825 of ML812807.1, forward strand.
CTCTGAATTAGGAAGATAACCAGGCTCCACAACCAACAATCTCCCACTTGGAGAGTAATCTCAACAACTCCACCACTGTTGTATATGCTCGACTCTAAACCTTATTGGACCTGGAAAATTTCTCATCTTCATCTTCATTTTCATTCTTGAAGACCAACTGAAACTGAGCAGGAACTCAATTTCTCCCTAGTTACTCCCTTTGTTAACATGTCTACAGGATTATGGCTAGTGTTTATCTTTTCCAACTTCAAATGTCCATCTTCTAAGGCGGATCGTATAAAGTGGTACCTCAACTGTATATGCTTAGTCTTCGAATGGAAGGCTGAGTTCTTTGTAAGATGAATGGCACTCTCACTGTCACGGTACAACCTGCTATTCTCTTGCTTCTTTCCCAATTTCTCCATAAACCTCTGTAACCAAATCATCTCTTTACTAGCCTCTATAGCAGCAACATACTCTACCTTTGTTGTTGAAAGTGCAACAACCTTTTGCATTTTTGAAATCCAACTTATTGGTGTTCCACCTATAGTAAACATATACCCTGGGGTACTCCTCTTGCTATCTTTATCACCTGCCATATCTAAATCAACATATCCTTGTAGAATAGTTTCTGAACCTCCAAAACATAATGCATGATTAGCAGTACCTCTCAAGTATCTGAGAATCCACTTTACTGCCTCCCAATGTTATTTACCTGGATTGTTCATATATCTGCTCACAACTCCCACTGCATCTGCAATATCTAGTCTTGTGAAAACCATTGCATACATGAAGTTTTCAACTGCTGATGAATATGGGACCCTGGACATGTATTTTATCTCCTCCTATGTCTTGGTACACATTTCCTTAGTTAATTTGAAATGGATGGCCAAAGGTGTACTAACTGGTTTTTCATTCTGCATTCTAAACCTCTCCAGCACCTTCTCTGTGTACTCACCCTGAGACAATGTCAGTTTGCAATTTTTCTTGTCCCTTGTTATTCTCATACCAAGGATTTTCTTTGCAACACCCAAATCCTTCATCGCAAATGAATTGGCTAATTTCTTCTTGAGCACATTTATATCCTGCATATTAGACCCTGCAACAAGCATGTCATCTACATACAATAGCAAGAT
>ML812807.1:188850-215609 GCA_009831015.1 Picea engelmannii
GCGAGTGGCACCCTTGGAGCACGTGGTGCATCCTGAAGGGCACGTCGCGCAAAAGAAACACAAGAAGCGAGTGGCACCCTTGGAGCACGTGGTGCATCCTGAAGGGCACATCGCGCAAAAAAAACGAACGGGGCGAGTGGCACCCTTGGAGCACGTAGTGCGTCTTGAAGGGCACGTCGCGCTGATGATGATGAAGAAACAAACCTAGATAGCCCTAAGACATTAATGCCTTAAGAAATCCTTAAACAACTTCCCTAACCAAGTGTCACCCAGTTCAGAATCTAAGTCCTAAATCTAAAACTTTTCTAGGGTAAAAATTTAGTCTAACCTTAAGAAAAAAGACCCTAGAATAAAAATAAAAAATCTCAAACAAAAACCCACTTAAGTAATAGTTTAGTCTTCATAAAATTCTTGGCGTAAATGAAGAGAGTAAGAATTTAATTAAAAATAATGGATTTAAAAATTTCAAAGAAGAAATTATTTATTAACTTGTGAAAATACAAAGATATTAAATTAATAATAAAAGGGAAAGATTTAATAGCGCAACTACCATTTTGGCTTTAAATAAAAGGGGAAAGAAGGGAATAATAAGAATTAGGAAACTAAGTAATGGAGGAAACTTAATAAAGGAAAGATGGGAACTTATGGTAAAAAGCAAGGTCAACATAATAAGGAATCTGCAATTAAGAACCTGCTAATCTGAGCTAATTTAGTAACATCTTTTTTTTAGGAAAGTATTTAAAACATGTAAGGGGATCTAGGAACACCTAGGAGTAAATTTAGGAGCGACTCTAGGTGGGTGACGGATTTGAGACAATTAATAAATTTAAAGAAAATATTTATTGGAGAAAAGAGGGGGATGGACGACATTTGTGCGATGGAGAATATTTAGAATATTTTATTGAAACTTAATTTAAATATGATTTAGGGAAAGTTGGTGGGTCTCAAAACTCTATAAAAGAAAAGGGAGATGAGGAAGAAATGGATGGGTTGTTAGCGTAAAGTTACGCTGTCGGATTTGTGACTTCACTGATTACTTGTGAGGAGTTGGGATTTTCCAGCTCGGATAGGAGTGGTAGCTCGGTCTTGCGAGACGCACTAGGAAGCTAGACCTACCATCTGGATTTTGTGTGGCCCCTTTGCGGCTCGGGGGGCTAAGGGGAAAGCAGAGTACCCCTAGCGATTGGCTGGGAGGTACCGGTGAGGTCTCGACGGTCGGTGGGCAGGAGCGGCACAGAGCACGCGGACATCAATCGAGGCGGTCGATAAAGAAAAAGGTACGCGCGTTATTTGGTAGAGTAGAATGCTCAGATTGGATTCTTCGCTGTAATTTTATTGCTGTATAATTTTACCGTCAATGACAAACACTGTGATAGTTAGCATGCATGGTAGCATTTACAGGGTTGCGTTGTTATTTATATTGTTACTGCAATGAATTCCACCCGGTTATTTACATAGGAAATACATGTTAATGGCGATGTGAAATTTATGAATAGCCTGTGATGGTATTCCTGGTAGTTGCGTTGTGGTTTAAGGGCTTTGCGAATCTAATTTCTGACATGCGAATGTTGTTCTTGACTGGGTAAATTTATATTATTTATTGTTCTGGACTGTGCAAATTATTTATTATTATTGTCTGGACTGTGTAAAATTTTATTATTCATCGTTCTGGCCTGTGTAAATTTTTATTTATTGTGCGGGACTGTGCAAATTTTTATTAATTATTGTTCTGAAATTTTTCGTTGATTGTGGGCGTTTTTATTTAGATGTAGGGGCATGTCGTTTTTGTAAATCTATTCTGAGATTCGTTCTGGCAACTGATAAGTTTAACCTTGACTCCCTATGTCTTCATTTTCTAATTTGTTATTTTGAAACGAATATTCGAATCCCTGCATTTTCAGTTTGATTTTTATTTCAAAACGAATGTTAGAATCCTTGCGGGGTCAATCTTTAAATTTTTATTTGAATAACTATTAGAATCCCTGCACTTCCAATGTTAAATTTTCATAAAAAAAAAGGGAAATAATAAAATCCCTACACTTTCAGTGTTAAATTTGTTTTGAAACGATTTCAGAACCCCTACACCTTACCCTCTCGTGCTCTGCATCTCCTATATCCGTCGTTCGTTGAACTACCTGGCGAGTCACCCCTTGGTTACTTCTCTCCCAGACCCAATTTTGCTTCTCCGGTTGTGTTTTTCTTAGTATCAGCGTTTTATTTTAAAAAAAACTGGGAATTTGGGTTCTAATTTAAATGGCAAGTCTGAACTGCATTTCTAATGGCGAAGTGGTGTTTTATTTCTATAATGACAGTTTGCTTCTCTGAGTTGTAGACTGATCATTTCTGGACTGAGAACTCTATAGTGTAACCCTGCAGTGACAGTGTAACCATGCGTCCCTCCTTTGCCTGCGTATATCATTTTACCCGGTTAATTCGCCTTCCTGTGGACTGCGTGTTGTCACCTCCCTGGAGTCGCGATCATCCTTTGCGCTTGGATTGTGAATCGCTTGCAGCGCGCACCCCAATTTCATTTGGAACCAGATACAAACTTCCACTGTTGATTTCATGGCCGACTGATACAGTGCCCGCACCATTTAATTCCAGCAGCGAACCTTTAGCCGTCGATTGAACTGGGCATTGAATGCCAACCACTCGGACAGCCTTTAACTTAATTTCCCCTCCCATCGTGCATGCATAGCGGGATGTCATCCCGTGGCTGACAGCCCTCGAGCCTTTACTCAGCAAATTTACGCCTTAATTTTTACCGTAATCATTACAAAGTTTGGTTCCACGTTTTTCTTTTCCTTTAAATTTTTTTTGTATTTCTGTTTATAAAAATATATATGTATTTATATATACACATGAGCCTAGGTCCTAAGTGTTCCCGTCGCTGAATTTTACCTTACTGTCCAAACAACTTAAGCGCAGCCACTCCTTGCCAGGCGACCGCCACTTCGTGCCTTTATGAATGGCATTGACCATTACATGATCTCGGTACACCAGGACGCCCTCTGTCACTCCCGCCTTGAGTGGCGAGCGTTATTTTTTTCCTGACAGCCCAATTAATCTGGCAATCGAAATCTTAAATAGTGGGTCGAAGAATTCTATTATTCTGCGGCCTTATGTTTTCACCCTAAATGTTTGTTGACTTTTTAATTTCATGACAGATTGAAGGTTTCCAATTTCTGTTAGTAGGTGGACGTGCTTTTAGATTAAAGAATTAGCAAAAGTTTAATTCAATCAATTTTATATGTCATCATTTGCACAATTATTGCAGAAGACACGAATGGTTATGGTTGCCTTATGGTAACGTTGTTGTAATGGTATTGGAATAACATTCTAAATGATATAAGGTATAACGATATCGCTGATGTAAAAGCAAGTCGAAATATAAGGGATTGTTTATTTGCAACTTAAGTAAACCATAGCCTTAGCGTGGGATCACATGATTGGAATTTAATGTTATTTTATTGCATGGTCTTATAATGTCATAGAAGAACACAATTATTACTACAGAGTTCATCCTTCTCTCGTAAATGAGACCATAACATGTAGGGCCTTTGCACTTAATTTGCATTACAGTTGATAGGAAAAACGATCTGGCTATTTTACTGGTCTTAATCATTGTAGTTTTATTATGAAAATAGTTAGTTAATCTTGCAAAGTCTTTATATTATAAATGTAAGGATGCTAGCTTTTATGGTGATGTCATTGTAGTTTTATTATTGATACTAATTTATAAAATGTAATGTGGATGTTATCTTATTGCAAGGTAAGTGAGGTAAATGTAATGTAGTTATTCATTCATGGTATGTTATTGTAATAATTATTGGTTACATGTTATCCCAGTCAAGAACAGACTTGCATAATAAGGTCCTGGAGTGATTAATTTTAGAAGGTACAAATTTGACAAATTTGATCTAAAGTTGCGCGGTGGAATGGCCTTGAGACTCTTATAGATGTAGTCCATTGTTTAACTTAATGATGTACTTGGTTGTAACCATTATTGCTTGGTCTGTTGTGTCGGGCGGGATGTAGACACCTCCATGTTCCTCAGAACAGTCGCCAGCCCTGAGACCTTAAATGGTTAAAATCGATGGGAACCTGGGCTTGAGCGTTACTTATGTGTCTTGGAGGTCCTAACCATTGCAGGGTAGGATGGATGGGTAGTCAGTCTAACTTATTTCTGAGTGATCGTCGTTAATGCATGCAGTTGCCTGTGTACGTCGTATGTTGTCTTGTTGTGTTCGTCATGGTTGCGTCTTGTTAGTCGTCGGGAGACAACGTAGAGTCAAGTGTGTTTGTTTCCTTTTTACACGCGTGCACACACTTTTAAAAAAACAAAAAACAAAAATCCCACTTGTTATAAGAGGTTGTCATCGTGATGAATGAGACGTATGTCACAATGAGAAAAAGACCTCGTACAAGGTAGAGCTTGGAAACAAAACCACTTACCCTGTGAAAGGATTTGGACAAGCCTCCATCAAAATGAAAACAGGTAACTATGTTCACTTAAGCAATGTTTTATATGTACCTGGTTTAGAAAAAAATCTTGTATCGATATCTTGCCTAGAAGACAAGGGAAACATAATAGCTTTTGTGGATGGAAAGGTGTTATCATGGCATAAAGACTCCAGCATAGAGAATGCTAGGGTTATTGGAAGTCGTGAAAAAAATCTATATAGACTACTAGAACAAAATGAAGAAGCTCTTGTACACAATGAAGTCAACCCCAATGAGCCTTGGCACAGAAGGTACGCTCACATTAACTATCAAGCATTACCCTTTCTCAAAAGGATCGTTGAAGGAATACCAGAGTTGCAGTCTACACATGAAGGAATCTGCAAAGGATGTGCTCTTGGGAAAAATATCAAGAAACCATTCCCAAGCAGCAACAACAGATCTAAGGAGATTCTAGATCTGATACACTTAGATGTTTACGGTCTGATGCCAGTAAAATCTCTAGAAGGATCTTCTTACTACGTAATCTTCATATATGACTATTCAAGAAAGACTTGGTTATATCTACTCAAGACAAAAGACAAAGTATTCAGCAAGTTTCAAGAGTTCAAAGTAGAAATAGAAAATCTCACAAATAAGAAGATCAAGACGCTAAGAACCGATAATGGTGGAGAATACACATCAAAGGAATTCGTTGCATTCTGCAAATCGACAGAGATTAGGAGGGAACTAACTATTCCTCATAATCTTCAACAAAATGGTGTAGCAGAAAGAAAGAACAAGGCCATTGAAGAAACCATAAAAGCCTTACTAAATGATCAAGGTCTATCCATGTTCTTATGGGGAGAAGCAGCAATGACAGCAATATATGTGCAGAACAGAAGTCATCATCATATATTGAAGGACATGACACTAGAAGAAGCTTTCTCAGGTAAGAAACCTAATGTGGAAAATCTAAGAATATTTAGATGTCATGTTTACTCTCACATTCCCAAGGATAAGAGGAATAAACTAGAACCTTCATGAAAGAAAGGGATATTCGTGGGATATAGTGATTCATCCAAAGCTTACAGAATATATATTCCAAAACAACACAAGATCGAAGTCAGCAGAGATGTAACATTCAATGAAAAAATGACCTTCAAGAAATCCATAGAAGAAACTATAGAAGAAGAAGAGATTGAAGAACTTAACAAAGGAAGCACAGAAAACGAAAATGACGAAAAGAAACTATCTGATCATCCTATGGAGCCATGTGGAAACATTGATTCGGATATCGTACCTAAGACCAAGAAAAGACTAGCTTGGCTTGAAGCTACCTTACAAGATACAGAAAGACTCAAGGTTCCAGAAGGAACATTCAGAAAGAGTAAAAGACCTAAAAGATTCTCAAGTTATGCAACATACATGACGATGCTTCTAGATGAAGAACCTACCACATTTGAAGAAACAGTTCAAAAGGGACAATGGAAAGAAGTTATGACGGAAGAGCATCAATCCATTATGAAAAATGAGGCATGAGAAATCGTACCAAGACCTAAAGAAAAATCGGTGGTAACTTCAAAATGGGTGTACAAGATCAAACATGCAGCAGATGGAAATGTGGATAAATACAAGGCAAAATTCGTAGCTAGAGGGTTCTCCCAGAAGGAGGGAGAAGATTCTGACGAAACGTTTGCTCCGGTGGCTAGATATACTTCCATCAGAGCTATTATATCTCTTGTCGCTTCCATGGGATGGAACTTATATCAAATGGATGTAAAGACATATTTTCTCAATGGAGCTATTGAAGAAGAAGTATATATTGAACAACCTCAAGGGTTTGAGGTACATTCCAGAAATACTCGTGTTTGCAAATTAAAGAAAGCTCTATATGGACTGAAGCAAGCTCCAAGGGCTTGGTATGCCAGAATGGATAGCTATCTAACAAAACTTGGTTTCTCCAAGAGTCATGCAGATCCAAACCTTTACTATAAAATCGTGGACAATGCACCTGTAATCCTACTACTATATGTTGACGGTCTATTCATAACAGGTAAAGAGTATCTCATCATCCAGTGCAAGAAGGAATTAGCTTCTGAATTTGATATGAAAGATCTAGGTCTCATGCATTATTACTTAGGACTAGAAGTATGGCAGAAGCGTGGTGAAGTATTCCTTGGACAAGGAAAGTATGCAATAAATATCCTTCAGAAATTTGGAATGATGGATTATAAGTCCATGGACACTCCTATGAATGCAGATATAAGAAAAGTGAAAGATCTAGACTCTGATCCAGTAGACCCATCTCTATATCGACAACTAATTGGGTCATTGATGTATTTGGTAAATACTCGACCAAACATTTGCTTTGTCGTAAATACACTAAGCCAGTTCCAGGTGGAACCAAGACATGAACATTGGATAGTTGCAAAGCATGTATTAAGATATATTCATGGGACAATAAACTATGGCTTGAGATATACTGCATCCAGTGATATCCAACTTCATGGATTCAGAGACTCTGATTGGGCAGGAAGTGTAGAAGACAGAAAGAGCACTTCAGGTATGTGTTTCAGCTTGGGCTCCGCTATGATATCTTGGGGTAGCAGAAAACAGAAGTTTTTCGCACTCAGCACAGCAGAAGCAGAGTATATGGCAGCATGTGAAGCATGCACAGAAGCAATATGGCTAAGGAAGTTAATTTCTGATTTATTTGATCAGATTCCATAATCGACCATAATATATTGTGATAATCAAAGTTGTATAAGATTATCAGAACATCATGTGTTTCATGAAAGGTCGAAACACATTGAGATCAAATACTATTTTATTCGAGATAAAGTCCAGGAAGGAGAGGTAAAGCTCGAATATATCCCCATCGATGAGCAGACAACAGATATCCTAACAAAACCTCTATCCAAAATAAAGTTTGCATATTTTCGAGAGAAGATGGGGATCGTGGAAATAACTCCCTTGGTTGAAAGGGAAGAAATGACTCTCCAGGTTGGGAGGGAGCACTAAAAATATTATTGAAGACATTTATTTTTTGTAATTGAAAAACAGTCCAGCTTGGACAGATTCTTTCTTGTTCGGAAAGTGGATTGAGATTTCTGACGGACTGCGATTTCCCATTGTGGTTAACATGGGAAATGGTCCAAATTGCTGATGTATCATAGACAGCGACTTCCCATTGTGGTTAACATGGGGAGTGGTCTAGGGCAATCTCTCTTCTTGAGGGTTACTCAAGAAGACTAGCCCGCCTCGCCAGACAACGATTTTTCATTGTGGTTAACATGAGAAATGGTATGTTTTGGAGGTTGATGCACGACAGTCTTTTCCTCTTGTAGTTAACAAAGGAAATGGTCCGGACAGTTATTCCTTAGTGTTTATACATTCTCTCTAGGGTGCACTTTGATTAGTGTAGGAGGAATGGTCCAGGCTCAGCAATCAGGGACAGGCATTCCTTAGGGTTTATACATTCTCTCCAGGGTGCACTTTGATTAGTGTAGGAAGAATGGCCCAGGGTGGGGAATGGTCCAGGTTCACAAGACAAGACATTTATTCTTCCTTGCTTGAGAAGAATAGTCCAGATATCTCATTGTTCTACTCTGAGGGCAGATATTCTTTCATATCTCACAGACGTGAGTGAAAGATTGGCCCAGATGATTCAGTTTATTTTAACAATATTTTTTTGTGCATGTTGGCATCAGATGATTATTATGGAGACTGCTTGTCTCCAGACAGTAGATATATACTACTGTGGTGGATTTGTTCCACTGTTTGTGACTATGTGCCACGGTTTGAGTAGTTGCGTACTACCATGGATAAACACAGGTGTGTTCTATCAATTGATACTGTACCAATTGTCATAGGAGATTATTCAGTTGGATAATAATGACGGTGCTCGTGATACTCCCAGTTGAATGGTTTGTTTGTGCTCAAGAGCATACCTCCCTAGCTAGGAGGGAGTGTTGATATTATGGTAGCTTCGAGAGGTATGAACCTCTATTGTGACCTATGACGATATTAGAATATTCCGGAAGGAAGCAAAGAAGTAAAGGAAACCCTAAAGGAGATGTCGACTACAGAAATATAATTAATATGAATTAATTAGTACCCAGAAGGAGAAGTCGGCCCAGGCAAGCCTGCCAGATTACTATAAATACAAGGCGCCAGTTTCTCATTATTTACATTCTCATAATTGCACAGAGCCAGTTGTACGCACTGCAGTTTGGCAGCTTTGTGCACAAGTTATGGGAAAGGTGTTGTGCCAGTTTCTGGGTGGGACTATCTGATCAGCTTTGGTTACTTTTTCTTGCTTGGTGCATTAGCCTTGCTTGGCTATTGATTGCTACCAGTATTCTTCTCTGTCAAGGTCAAGGTGCTCGGAGGGTGGCTTCGGCCTATGGTTGGGTGACAAGGGTATTGTCAATGGTAAAATGAGCACAATCCTTCATATTCCAACAACCCCCTCCACCCAACAATTTGACCGGTAAAGTCTACGGAGGTATACATACCCTACCCCCTTTGGACTTGAATTTGTGACCTCTTAGGAGGAAACACATGTTCTTAACCATTAGGCCCACTCAAGTTGTATTTATATATGTATTTAGATATTTTATTTGGGGCCTAATCCAAGTTGAAATTTAATTTATTTTGGTTTTTTTATTTAAGATTGACATTGGATTTATTTTTTATTAATATTTTTTTTAAATGTCATGTATCAACTCCATGTTGAGCACTAAATTATACATCTCCATCGTAATGGAGTGTAGAAAGTGTCTCTCCCACAATAATAAGAACAGTATTATTTTGTTACTCATATCTGACACTGAATATTCTATAATAATATTGATTCAACTCAAAGTTAAACATATTAGTAATGGTTAAAAAAGAAAAATAAGCAAGACAACCAAGCAGGTCTAGATAAATGGCAATCTGATGTCTCAACTATGGATATAACAAGCATATTACCATACGAGTAGCATATGTATTCCTCATGATTACTTCACTCATTGAATATACATCAGACTTATTGGAAGGTACAAAACCGTGAAAGCCATGAAGAGGGTATTTCTTTGTCAAAAGAAATGTAGCCATGCTAATTTATAATAGAATGCATTCCATGCACTTGTTTAAATTCTCTGAGAACCTAATTGCACATAGAGGCACTTTCTACATTCCAGTATAAAAATGTGATGTATAATTCCATGTTAAATGTAACGTTGACATATAGCATTTTTTTAAAATAAAATATCAATAACATAAAAATATTTCTATATTAACCAAGTAAAAGACCAAAATAAATTTCAAAGAGGGTTCAGCCACAAATAAAACATTTAAACACATATATCTAAAAAGAGATTGTAAATAAATAATTCAAATATATATATATATGGAATGTTTTCATGATAATTGTTTGAATGAATGTATATAGTGAATATGCTTCCTGGAATAAATTACAAAATCTAATAAATCCTGAATCTCTCACTTATGCTTCAATTATAAACACTTTATAAACACAAGATAATAAGTTAAAACTACTCTCACTCATGCTCCGATTAAAAACATATTATAATAAGTTAAAGCTACACAAGCAAAATTCAATTTCTCTTTTTTTTTTTTGTATGTGAAAAAACACTGTGCTAAGCAAACTGTCAAAGTATTTTATATTATTTTAGGAAAAAACAATTTGCTGTGCAACCAATCCTATTATCAAAGATTTCATAAGCTAAAGCAATTAAATAGCACACACATTAAGTGAGAAGAGAGCAAAATTGAGGAAGGTTTCCACCTCTATCGATTGTATCCTTCTCGAGGCTTTTTAAATCCAGACTTAAAGAAGGATCTACACTGGTAAAATTTATCAACTGGTTGAAACAGTAAACGGTGAATCACCCTTCAGACATCCACCCCACCATATCTAAGAATGGCTATATGAATTTGTAATTCAAGACCTTTTTTGTTGTTTTATCGATTCAGGAGCCTGTAAATAATTTTAAACGATTTCATTCTCTATTTAAAGTTTATTTCCATCCCTTACTAAAGACCTTTTTTCACTGAAATTTCTTTGTATTAAAGCAGTAAACCAAAATTACATCTACAGTACTGACTCACTGAGACAACCTGATGTAAAAGTAAAAGTTCGAATTCTGCCTTTACATATAGCACACTGGACTGTTATCCAAAAAGATCTATCAAGCTATAGTAGCAAAAAGGAAAATAACCATTTTCTGGAGTTGTGACAATCCTGATTGCCTTTAAAGCCTATTTCTCTCTTACAAAAGAATTTGTCTTCATCTTCTCAATATCTAAGAGAAAGACGATCATTAAACATATGAAAAGCTTCTGACAGGGAACGGTCCACATAGAAATCAAGATTGGAAGAAGCGTCATATTAAAAATATCTGTAGACAATAGTTGAGATAGCCTCAAAGATCCACTTACCATGTCCATCATAGAGAGATTATCCAATCAACTCATTAGTCATATGTACAGCAGCAATTAAAACATATTTCAAGGGAGACTTCAGAGGAATATCCATAATCCAAACCTCAACTTACTATCCATAATCCGGATATCATTATCCAAACCTCACCTGAACCTTAATAAATTTTACAACAGTAGCAACTCCATATGTCAGAACACTAAATTTCCAAGGCAATGAAGAACTGGATTTTAAGTAGTGCAAAAACAAACAAACAATACCACTTAGTGCAGCATTACTTCCATCTACAGAGGTAGAAGCAGAAATGTTAAGAGTTTTACCTGGTTGCTTGGTCAGTTTTCCCCTACAGATGGACACAGCCAGCAGGCTGCAGCAGATCTGTACAGTATCTAGCAGATTCAATTTGCCTTGGGACTCGTGCACTGCTGTGACAGGTTTGAAGCGCACTAGTCTAGCCTTTGGGAGGTGCTGCTGTTTTATAGATTGTGATAGAGGCACATGCAAGCTGTAGGCATCCATGAGCCATCTTGAGGAGCTGAGTTATCTTCAGTTCTGTTTCTGTTTTTGCATACATTTTCTATCGTTAGATGAACGTGCATATCCCTAGGCTAGTAGGGTGCACTGCATGTGGATGATCTATTCTAGGAGAACGATGCAGATCCTTAGGCTAGTAGGGTGATTTGCATATGGATGACCTATACTAGGAGGAGGGCGCAGATCCCTAGGCTAGTAGAGTGTACTGCATGTAAATGATCACTATGTCACAAGGTTTGCCTAACTTCAACCTTGAGGTTCAAAATTCAGCAAACCTAAAAAAAATTCTCATGTTCGATTAGGTTTGTCGAACCTCATAGCCAAACCTTAAGTCAAATTTGAACCTGAAGGGCTAACCTTAAGTCAAATTTGAACCTAAAGGCAAACCTCAAGGCAAATTTGGGTTTTTTATTGTTTTTTTTTTTCATTTTTTATAAATTATTAAAAAAAATTATGCTAACCCTAGAGCCATTAACTTAGAATCCTCTTTGCACCTTTTTTGTTCACTCCTCACTCAGCCAATCCACCTGCATTATGGACACCATCGACCCTCTCTCCATCATTGTCGACCCTCAACCTTGCTAACTGGAACCGCCTTGCGACTCTACTTGACGCCAAATGTAGTCTTGACTCTCTAATCGGTGCAAATTTGACCCTCCATTACCACTGCTAGACAGACCGTATACCTGCTGGGTCGACAACTCACGACCCATGAAGACTTCTTTTGTTGGAGCCTACGAGCCTAACACATTGTTGTGGTCAACCTCCAAGGTATTTGTCACAATCCACGGCTCAAGCTGTAGCATGTAGCCTGTACCACGACCCAAAACTCAAATTGTAGACTGTAGCCTGTGCCACATCCCATAGGATTTGTATCCACAGACTAGTGACCACTCTAGTCTGACTCTGTAGACTGTATCCAAGTGGCCAAGCCTCAAGGAGATTTTAAAGTTAATATATATATATATATATTTTTATATATTTTGAAAAACGTATATAGACGAAACTCATGGCGAATCGAACCTAATCGTTGTCGAACCCAAACCATGTGACTTGGGATGATCTATTCTATGAGGAGGTCACAGATCCCAAGAAGGCACATGTGTGAATGCATGTTGCAGTATTCTCCAGTCAGGGTGTACTATTCATGGTATATCCATCAATGCAGGAAAGTGCACTGCTCGAGATGATTAGGGTTAGGGTTTGACCCTGTCAGATGCGGTGCTCCTTTGCATGGGTCTAGATACATTATAAACCTAAGTTTTCCAATTCTATAAAGGAGACCTGGGGCACATCACTGGGTTGGTTAGCAAGTTAGGGATTTGAGCTGGTTGCATTGTGAGTTTATTCTTTCTGTTAGTAAAATACAGATGTTTTGAGAATTCAGATCTGTGTATTTGTTGTTTGTATTTTCAGTGATGCGTGTTTGTAGATTAGCACATTCAAAATTACTGTTTTGATTGAAGTTCTGTTTTCCAGTACCTAGAGTTTAAGTTTTAGTTTCCGAGTGCAGAATCTGCTTACCATGATCTGAGAAATTAACATGAAATAATAGCAAAGAGTTTGATTTTATGGTTTCAGACTTAGTCACCATGTGTGCCGATTTTTTCCAAAAAAACTCGAATTTCTTTGAATCTCAAGCAGTGGCGAACTGAATGGGGAATTTAATCATCCATGCAGAACTTTTTATAAGTTTCAAAAATAATTGTTAAGGTTGGCTTGTTTGTTAAGCTTAAAAAATGTAAAAACGAAACCATATATGTATGTAATATGTATGTATGTATTCATTCATTCTTGACATTTAATTTGACATATTTTTGGGTCCAATTTGAAATTAAAATGTATTTGGAGTTGTGTTTTGTTTGAATATATGAAGTTGTAATGAAATTTTTTTAATTATCTTCATCTATGGTAAATATTATCATTTTTTTTGAATTGGGGAACATTTTTTGAAAACAGGCCCTAGGTGACTTAGATTTCAGATATCAGTATTCATGACTTCTCAAAATGACCAACGCACTAGGTGACTTAGGTTTCCGATATCAGTATTCATAGCTTCTCAAAATGACCAAGTTCGCAGACTAATTCATAAGTTGCAAGACAGATTCCAAAAGCCAATAAGCACAATATTGAACTGTTCAATATCAACAACTTCAATTGGAATGATTTAAACTTTATATGTGTGTGTGGGATGTCTGAAATTAAAAAAAAAAAGAGGAACTAATCTGGCCTAGTTCTTCCCAGAACCTAATCTGCAGAGCTCCATTTTAAGACAGGGTATCAAAGACACAATTCATATTGCTTTCAAGCAATTCAGTTCAGAACTCCGTAATCAAACAATCTCAGATGGTTGCTAGTCTTTAGCCATTGTCATATTCAGATTTCCAGTACTATCAATCTTCAGTTATGCACATGCAACAAACTAAGATTATAACCAAACATATCTGAGAACATCCTAACTGGATCGTTTATGCTCCACAAAAGTGCCCACTGGCTCAATATCTGCTATTATCTTGTTTCTGGTATCCCATCAAATTTGAAGTTTCAGAAATGTGCTGTTTCATTGTCTTCCTCTCCTGTACAATTTCAGATTTCATTCACTTCAAAGTTCATTGAACAGTTAGTGCCCATCTATGTTCCCTCACTCTAGTCCCCTGACAATCGAAACCCCATCCAAATCTCTTCCAACAAGCAAAATCCTTGATACTAGTGGGAAGCCAATCATTGAGTCAGTTCTTAAATAGTAACCTAACTTTCTCTGAAATGAATACGTAACTAACCATAACAAAGCCTCCACACGTGAAGGATAAATACGGCCTCCCAATATTGTTCAATGTGACCTGTGTTGAAACGGATGTTTTACAGCATTTAGGGTTTCGCATAGCGATTTTTCTTCCTATGTTTTATCTCATTCATGTCGGCAGGTGGTTGCTAAACAGCAAGAACGAGAAGATGTTATATTCATGTGCAGAGATGAGGAGAAAGAGATGGTAGTATGCCTAAGCCTCGCATGTTTCTCACCAATTGTTTGCTTCAAATAAGGGGTAGTGGCACCATCAAAAGCCCACTATACAGTGTACACAAACCGTATTGAACCCTACATTCATATAGAGGGAATATAAAGTTCTCACATTGGGGCTGATACTAACAAATTACATAAGAAAATCGAAACTGTTCAGTTAAGATGTGCCAATGCAAAAGCCATAGTTTGAAATCCATAGTTTCTAGGCCAGAAAACAGTCAATGTTATTCATTCATTGCAGAGAGAGGTCTGACTTAAGATGCAATAGTGCAAACAACAAACAGCCTATTAATCGGTATCAAAACACTGCATCCATCCCATCTCCATTCCCACCAGACACCCTATTTACTTGTTAAAAACAGGGATGGCCACATTGACAGACTCGACTAGACTCCATGTGAACCCCAAATATTTCTTTTCAATAAGAAAGCCCCTAATAGACATTTACATTTTCTACAACCTAAAACAATTAATGAGGCATCACATGGCGCAACAGCCTATGGACAATTCATGTCAAAATTGAACTGAAATGTTCGTGTAAATCATCCATCAGAATCCACTCCACTCCAATCCCATCCCATCCAGGCAGCAAGTTGAGTAGGGTTAACAATTCCAGGTAGATGGAGATCGTCAGAGCGGAGAAAATCCATAATAGTGGAATAAATAATAATACCTTGTTTCTCCTTCTGCTGCTGCTTTCTGATCTCCTCGGTGGTATCTGGAAGAGGAACCTCCAAGACCACTGGCCTGTTGCCATTTCTGCAATCCTGGTGCTGCTGCTGGTCCATTATTCTCCTGCCCAGTAAAGTGCCGTTTGTCATATACTCATTCGCCAAATAGCACGCCAACTTCCAGTTAGCAATCTTCCTCTTCTTTTCCTTTGAGGATTTTAGGTGGTCATGCTCATCATCAACGGAGCAGGATTTTGACCCGCTGCTTTCATTTTCTTCACTGGATTTCCTCTTCCTGCTCCTAATGGAAAAGGATGAAGATGATGACGCCTTGGTTTCCTCCTCCTCTGCCATTGCCACTAATGCCAGCCCTCACCCCACCTCCTCCTCAATAACCATAACAATAACAAATCACCAAAATAGGATTTTGATGAGTAGACACCTCACCGTTTTTTAATAGCCTCAACTACCCAGAAAGACAAATAGACACAGTCTAGCTCAGCGGCTCTCTGCAACGACGGCCCCTTTCCGTGGGTTTTCCATTTTATATTACAATGGGATGTAAACAGCTCTAGACTGGTGGGTGTAGGGTCATATTATAACTATATACCTGTCGCCTAGTTTACAAGCACCTTATCCTCACACACAAAAAAGAAAAAAATTCATTGGAGCTGCCCGTTGCCTGGGAGTGACAGACATGAGATTGAATATGAAAGCAAATTAAATTGATGAGCTATTTTGTCATGTAACAATCCGCCTGAAGACGCAGAAGAGGACAGGAGAGTGCCTCCAGAAATAAATAATTTGTTTTGCTTGGTTCAACGATCGAGATTAGAGGTATGTCAACATGGGTAGGGTAAAGATTAGAGAACCCATGTTAAAGGGTGAGAGTTAGGTTAAGCTCGATTTTCAACGTCATTTAATGAGATGACGCTTGCTTGCCATATTCAACAAATGAATTTGTTATTTATCTTGACGCATGCGGTGGATTCAATACAACTATTATTTTATTTTATTATACCTACATAGCGACAGGTATACGCTGCCATGCAGCCTTGTTTATAAAATGGGAAGAATTCTTGAAGAATTTTTTTTTATGAAATTATGTTTCATTTACCATGTGGATGTGGTTGTATGTGGATGTGGTTGTATGTAGTTGGTTTTGGTAAATATGAGGTACCCTCACATTTTGTTTGACTTACTATTCTATTATATATAGTTGTCACGTGGTGGTTTTTCTAAAAAGTGTTATATTTTAAAAGATATGTGATGTATGGTCATATTTAAAATAGGTTAAAAAATATTTAAAATATGTTAAAAAAGATGTATGATGATATTTAAAATTGGGTTATATGGAATTTTCTGTATAAAAATTATAATTATAATTATAAAAATAAATAAAATATAATTTTAGATTATAATTATAAAAAGAAATTGAAAATAATTTTAAATTATTTTTAATAATTTTTGTTTTTTAAATAATTTTTAAAAAATATAAAATAATGGTATTATCTTGTAAAAGTTTTTTTTTAGTAACTATGTAATATTTGTTAGGTTGTTTTTTTTTTTAATAATAGTGACATTGAGTTCAAAGGCATGACATTGAGTTCAAAGGTATTCGAGTTTCAAATTTGGGATATGTGATGGGTCAAAGGAAGGTAATGTTGCTCTTATCTCATGTCATGTCTCTCCTCTCCTCTTGGCTTAATTTCAATGCATTCCTATGATTTCCCACAGGAAGGAGTGAGCATTGTCTAGAGGATCGTCTATGATGATCAACTAGTGATTTAGCTTAGGAAGGAGTTGCCACTACCTAAGGGTCCATTCGTTATGGCCTTAGACCCTTTGGCCTCCCCCTCTATTTTTATGGAGCAATTGAAGAGTGTGCCCTCCTCTTCTATCTAGGGTTACATGCCTACAACAAGTGCGCAACATTAGACTAATCCCTCTTTCAAAGACATTGAGCTCAACTTTGGTGTTGTTACTTCTAGATCTAGACCCTCAACCCCTTCTTCTACTTGTTTTTATGTGGACAAGGTGGCCAATATCCCTAATATTGTGTTGAAGACAATTGGGTGGAGCATGAAGCTAAGTATCTTAAAGACCACAATGCAATCTACAGATTCAACACTTGGTGGTCTTTCCTAAAATAGTTGCAACAATGGATTGTTGCATCTCAAGGGCACTTTCTCACCAAAGTTGTGGCCATTAATATGAATGCAAAAGGGTCCTTCATCCTTGATTTCATTGCTTGGGAGGACTAGATATAAGCATTGATGCAAACCTTATGGTTTATGGGGACTGCCATCTTATTCATGAAGCCTTGGCATCTGGAATTCAACCCTAACATTGAAGCCCTAACCCTAGTGTCGCTTTGGACTCCAGGTGTCGAATCTTCCCCTAGAATTTTGCAACCCTAAATCCCTGGATGTCATTTGTCATAGGTTGGGGAAATATGTCTATCTCGATGAAGTCACGAAGATTAAATATTACACTACCTTTGCTTGCCTATGTATCTATGTGGAGCTAGGCAAGGGTTTGCCAAATTTAACATTTCTATGATATGGGGAGCGCAATTGGACCCAAGTTGACAATTATGAGCATATTATGTTTTGTTGCCAACTTTACTTTGAGCATAACCACTTAGAAGTTTCCTACCCATAAATGAAGAGCCCTGTGAAATCTTATGGAAGCCATTAGACTTCTTCTTAGTGGAGGAACTTGAAAATTGTATCCAAAAAGGTGAATCTTATGGAAACCATTAGACTTCTTCTTAGTGGAGGAACTTGGAAATTGTATCAAAAAAGTGAAGCCTACCAAGCCCCTTTATACTTCCTTAGTATTGTATATCCTCCTATTACAGAGCCCCTTGTTAGTGTTCCTTATAGTATTTTAGCAGTTTCATATTATTCTTTTTGGTATTACATAGTCTCTACTACCCATTCAAAGAGAAAGTTTTATAATTATTGTCATCATGCTTATCAACTTTGACACTTACAGAGCCTTCCCCTGGAATATGGAAGCAACAACATGAATCTGACTCCTCTAATTAGGATGAAGTTTCTACTAATTACGATGAAGTTTTTACTATATAGCTGATAATCATTGTTGTTCTCAATGCTTTCACTAAAGAAAAAAGTTGGACAAATGTCAAAAAGCATTAAAGCAAAGAGAAGAGAGCATGATCTCCATGTACGTTATTTGCCTAATACTCTAATATTGCAGCTCATAAGATCTTTGTAAGAGGTTTACACATACAACACTTTATTTTGTTTCAAGTGTAGAGATTGCATTCACATCCTACATTTTTTGCATAAGGTTTGATAAGTATTGTTTTTTCATAATTTAAAGAACTTTATTATAAATAAAAACAAAATATATTATAAAAAGTTTGGTAAGTATTGTTTTTTTAATAATTTAAAGAACTTTAGTATAAATAAAAACAAAATATATTATAAAATCTCCTCATTTCCGAAAATTACATTTTCTTGTAGTTGATATTACGGTTACGTGGGCATGGACTCATAGGGAAACAAAAATGTGATGCTAAGGAAAATTACATTTTCTTGTAGTTGATATTACAGTTACGTGGGCATGGACTCACACGGAAACAAATATGTCATGCTAAAATGTTTAATTCGTGAAAATTTTCATATGCATGGGAATGAATTGTAAATTGGTTAATAAAAATATTATTATTAAAATTTTATGTATTTGGTATTTTAAATTTTTATTAAAATATTTGAAAAAATGTTAATTATCAAAGGTAGGTTGTAAAAGTGTGAAGACTTATTAGATGAAATATTTTTATGTATGAGTTCACAATGTTAAGTTATGAAATTGTGCAAGTTTCATAATTAAGTTGGAAACCTTCATAGTGATTTGAAATTTGGATTGAAGAATTAAATAAGTCAAGGAAAAGTTTTTAACAAATGTTAGGGATGAGGTAAAAGGTCATAATTTGGCTAACACAAAGTGTTGACAATAAGAAAGGTTATAAACAATGACAAAATTTGGTCAACGACAACAAGGCCAACAAAGAAGTTGTCAATGGAGTCATTGATAAGTAGTGTCATCGATAAGATACTTGTTAATTGCACCTCACATCAACAAGGGACTCGTCAATGTAGCTCTCATCAACAAGGGGCTTGTTGATGTTAACATCCTCTATAGGTTAATGGCAATGACCATAATTCAACCCACCATAGTAGCAAGGCATGGCCAAAGATGGTTAAATGGTTGTTTAAGGAAGGTCTTAGATGGGGACACATGGCATATTACCATGTGAGCATGAGGAAGAGAAGACATGTGAACGTAAGGTGAGCCTAGTGATGATAGAAGCCTTGTAGGTGTCACATAAGCCAAGTCAACATACCATACAAGCTCAAGTGGAAAGTTAATTAGGTAAGAAACAAAAACTACGAGGTGACAAAAATGCCATGGAAGGTCAAATGACTTGTAACTAAATCTTGGAGAGGAGATTCAAAAGAGTAGATTTGAAGATGGTAGAGGAGTTATTGTAATACCCCAAGGACGAGCCCCAGTTGTATTTATGAATTGTAAACATGTTTTGTAGGCTGGTGAGCTGAGCAATTATAAGCTGGTAGGCTTATGCATTACTAGGCTGGAGAGACTAGGTGTTAAAGGCTAGGAGCCTATTTTGTACATGTAAATATTCATATTATTAATATAAAAACATCGTTGTGTGTAGACCGACCACGAAGAAAGAGTGATGGGGGACTAAGCTCCACTAGGATGGGTAAGGGAGAGGGGGCTGAGAGGTTGGAAAGAGGGGCTAAGTCTAGGGGGTTAAGTCCAAGAGAATAATAATTTATTATTATTATTCCAAAGGTTGTTTAAAAGGATATGTTTTTATCCTAAGTTCCCGGGGAAGGACAAGTGACTTCCAAAGGAAGGAACATGCTTCATGAGCGACAGGTGTCGGCTCAGGAACATGCAGACTTAAGGGGGGGAATTCTTGTTGTTGGGACACTCACTCACAAAGGCAGGGGAATTCATGCATAGGGAGTTTTGGCTTTCACCATCTGGGATAGGTAGACCAGTCTGCCCCATTTTCTTCTCACGAGTTCACTCACGCACTAAGAAAGCCCACAACCAACCATTTTTGCAATTATTGAACCTGTGGCCATCTTGGCTAGCTCTGTAATTTACTGAGTCGTCCCTTGCCTTACCCAAATTAGCTATTGTGGGCTGAAGAGTGGGTTGTCAGGCCCATGGTTGAAGAAGCAGGTTGTTAGGCCTGTGAGCAATCCTCTCCAGGTGAGAGAGTGTGTTGAGGAAGTGAGTTCTCCTGGAGGGAGTCCCGTAGCTGCTACAGAGCTCTGAGAATTCCAGTCTGGCCTGTTGCTGAAGCCCAAGGCAAGGGAGGTGGAGCAGCCGATGGACTGCGTGACACTAAGGTGGGACAAACATGTCGGGAATGAGAGTCTGTGAGCAGTGGGCGTAAGTAGCTTCTGGGAGAGAATCCTTCCTCTTAAACTATGTGACTTCCTATCAACCTTGCCTAGCCTAGGAATCCCTTGCACGGTGGAGTTTAGTCCCAGCTCGGGGGTGACCTACTACTGAGAGTGATGAGCAGTGTGGTCTAAGGTTGTGAGGTTCATGGACGGTCTGCACACAGTTGGTGGTTTTACTCCAGTTAAAAGATAAGTATAATTTATGTGCTTAATTATATATGTTATGCATGACTGTGATTCTTAAATGTTATTATGTATTCCGTTGCATGTTTGAATTATTGTTAATTCCATTTTAGTCTGTATGGTAGCAGTAACTCTGTGTTATTTGTTTTGAATTCATTAGAAATGCATGTTATATATATATATGTATGTTCCTCTGTGGTGTTTCCCAACCTGTTGTTGGCTAGGGACGTTACAAATTGGTATCAGAGAAAGAAAGGCAAAGTTAAAGGTGTTTGTGTAGCATTGTCTGACCTGTTTGTGGCCAGGGATGTTACAATTTGGTATCAGAGCCAAGGTTTCAACGCTGAGCCTGGATGGGCCATGTTAGTGGAAGTTGAAGCAAAAGTTTCAGAAAATAATTGTTGTCGAAATGGACAAAATTCAAGTTCAAAACCAAGGTTCAAGCACTGAGCCTGGATGGGCTGGATAAGTGGTCATTGGAACCAAGGTTTCAAGTGGAAATTGTGTTTGGAGGAACCAATTTCGAACCTTAGAACATTCCTGAGTGCCAAGAGGTTACTTTGGTCGTGTTACAAAGCTCAGAAGGGGTAGCGGTATTATAAAACCACGAAAGACGTGGTATTTGGGCCGTGGGATCTGTTCAGAAGAAGGAGAATCCTTCACGACTGTCAAATCTGGAGAAAGTATAGGAAGGTTAACCTGGAATCCTTACCGTTAGATCAAACAAAGAGTAGATCATAACTTCGGAATTTGACAATCAGGAGAAGTGGGATGTGCTGGTGCACAAACTTCTGAAACCCAAAGCTCCAAAGAAAAAGAGCAGACATGGTGGGGCCGGATGACGTCGCCATGGGTGGCGTGGACCTTCCTAGACATGTCGTGTGTCACTATCGAAGTTGGTGACATCTATAGTATGTGGACCCGGAGGGTAAAGAAGTCCGAAAATTCAAAATTCGGGAGTCTGGAAGGGAGCAAGCGTGAAAACCCCTGAAAACCGAAGTTTCGATGATCCAAAGTTTCGAAGATCCGAGGTCCGAAGTCCCGAAGCTCCGAAGTTCTGAAGTCTCGAAACTCTGATGCCTGAAATTCTACAGTGGGTATCAACCGTGTATGCTGGGTAGTCATGGACTATTGACCCACCTTACTTCGCGAGTTCGTTAATTTGGAACTACGAGAGACTATTGAGATGTGTTTAGAAACTTTCGAAATTGTAGGCCCGAAGTCCCAAGTAAGCGCCTATCGAGCTAGCGCTAAGCTACAACCGTGGTCGTGTGAGTTGGGGGATAAGAGAAGGGGGCTAGTGCCCAAAAATCTGTTGCAGAACGAAAGGATCTACGAGGATTCTTGGTTTATCGAGAATCGCAGAGAAGGAATTCTGAACTTTTTCTTGAATCAAATTGGTTTATGAATACAGTGGAATTTGTTAAGGACTAATGGCCTGCCAAATTTTGGTTGATTGCACATTGTGTTGTAGAGTCAACAATTGTTAGAACCAAACAGAATTGTCACTTAGTGCAGAGAAATGGAGAAGGCACAAAATACTTCCAGCTCAGAAAATGAAGCTAGAGGAATGGATATTCATTTGGGAATTGAAGGATCGAACTCCAATGGGCATGGAGAAGAGATAGATAAGGAAGGAAACATGATGAAAATCATTGAAATATTGCAGAAAGATGCACAGACTCACCAAGAAGATAACAAAAAGCTCATGAAATCCAGGGAACAATAGGGAGAATTCAACCTAAAGTTGATGCGGAGCCTCGAAAGGATAGAAAGGAAATTGGAGAAGGAAAATGACTCTAGTAAATTAGGAAGTCCCAGGTTCCCTGATGAGAAGAGAAAATCAAGGAGTATTGGTAGACACCATCATCACTCCCAAGGACACTCTAAGAGGAAGGCACACAGTAGCTCAAGCCCATCATCTACCAGAAAGCATAGGAGATCTGGAGTGGATGAGTTGAAGGGTGAAATGAACAAGATTAAGCCTCCTACGTTTGATGGAGAACAACAGAAGGAGGAAGATGCCAAGACATGGCTGCTTGGAATGAGGAAATACTTCCAACTGCAGAATTATTCCTCTCATGAAGAAGGAAGAATTACAATGTATCAACTGAAAGGAAAGGTATCCATGTGGTGGGATCAACTTGTGCAGGTGCAACACATTGAAGAGAAAAATGTTACCTGGGAGGAATTCAAGAAGTATTTCAAAGGGAAATACTTGACTAAGAGATACTATGACAAAAAGATGAAAGAGTTCTTTGAACTCAAGTTGGGTAGCCTGTCCATTGATGAATATGAACAAAGGTTTTTGTAATTGTTGAAGTACGTTCCTTTGATCAAGAATGAGACTACCAAAATTCAAAGGTATTTGAGTGGACTGCCATCTTCCATCGGTGACAAGATCCAATATGATGATCCTAAAACTATGGAAGAAACCATAAGATGAACAAAATGCTTATATGAGCAGCAAGGAGAAAATCCTACTTTCCAAAATGCTTGGGATGACGAGAAGAAATTCAAGATGGATCAGAGGAAGAAGGGAACTAAGCCACCCTTTTTCAGAAACGGTCCCCAAGGAAAGCCATCTTTTAGAGTTCCCAGGAAGGATGAAATGGGTGGGCAAATGCCAATATAGTCACCTATGGAATGTTGGGGTTGTAAAGGAAATCATAAGTACATATATTGCCCCCACAAAATGACAAAGTGAGAGTTGTCCACAATGTTCAGCAGGCAGAAACAGTGGAGGACATGGGAAGAAGAATACCAAGGATCTATGCAGCCCTGGAAAACAAGAGAGCCGAGTTTCAATCACATATGTTTGAAGTGGAAGGTATGATCAGTGACCATACCATTACTATTTTAATTGATTCAAGAGCTAGTCATAGTTATATAGATCCTAGAGTGGTGGAAAGTTTTCATTTACCAAGAAGAAAGCATGGAAAATCTTGGTTAGTGCATCTGGCTATAGGAACCAAAAGAAATGTTACTAAGTTGGTTAAGTCATGTCGAGTGGACATGAAAGGATTGAACACAAGAGCTGAATTGAACATCTTACCTTTAGGTTCATATGACTGTCTAATTGGGATGGATTGGTTGGACCAACACCATGCCATATTAGACTGTCGTAACAAGGCATTCACTTGCCTGGATGAGGAAGGAAATCAGAAAACAGTCCTAGGAATTCCCAGAGCAGTTGTTGTCAGGGAAATCTCAACAATGCAGTTGAAGAGGTGCTACAGGAAAGGCTGCCAATTTTTTGCAGCTCATATGGAAGAGGCATCTAAGGATAAGGTATCAACTATTGAATACCATGCAGTATTAAAGGATTTTGGAGATGTATTCCAGGAGTTACCGAGATTACCCCCAAAGAGAGATATTGAATTCTCTATAAACCTGATGCCTAGAACAACTCCAGTGTCGAAAAATCCTTACAGAATGAGTACACCAGAGCTGAAAGAACTTCAATTGTAGCTTGAAGAACTTCTGAAGAAGGGGTATATATGCCCAAGTGTGTCACCTTGGGGTGCCCCAGTCCTGTTCGTGAAAAATAAATATGGAACGTTGAGATTGTGCATCGATTCTAGACAGTTGAACAAAGTGACCATTAAGAACAAGTATCCTTTGCCAAGGATCGATGATCTCTTTGATCAGTTGAAGGATGCCAAGGTATTTTCAAAAATAGATCTCAGGTCAGGATACCACCAGGTAAGGATCAAGGATGAAGACATCAGAAAGACCGCCTTTAGAACAAGGTATGGTCATTATGAATTCACAGTGGTACCATTTGGATTATCAAATTCACTCGTTGTTTTCATGTGCTTAATGAATGACGTATTCAGGGAATATCCAGACAAGTTTGTCATATGTTGGACAGATTGTCATTGATGTCAACAGTCGAATTGTTGATCTGTTGTTAATGATGAATTACCACAGTTGAGATTGTCATTGATGTCAAACAGGTATATCAGTAAGCAGAAGATGTCAACAGTGTGCAGAGATCGAAAGAGCGAACAAGAGAAGTGAATACTCGAATGAGTTAAGCTCAGAAGGGTTGGCGTCGAGTTCAGAGAAAGGAGACATCTATAATCTCAATGGACAGTAGATATTGCTGGAGACAACAGGAACAAATAGCCGTGGGCTGTTAGATCCAACATAGCTACAAGGAGGATAAGCGCTGAACTCATTCAAACTCCAAAGCTCAGGAGGAGAAGCGACATGGACTGTTAGATCCAAAGATAAAAAGGGGGAGTGACATGGGTCATCGATCCGACAAGAGTGGAATATCAGATATCAGGAAATTAGGAGTCGAAAGAAGGGAGGTGCTCTAACCTATGAAATACTGAAACGTGAAATCACGATTAGATTTAGACCATTGAATCGAGGAAAGTTGATGACCATTGATTTGCTTCAAGAGCCTCAACAATTGTCAGATTAAGCCCGAGTCTCGTTAGCCGTTAGATCATATCAATGTAGAAGGATAGGATAAGTAAGGTAAAGAGGCTGTAAGTTCAAAGTGCTGAAACCCCGTCAGTCGTCGGATCATCGAGGCCATGGACCATTGATCTATCATGAATCATTTCAGAGTCTCACGAGTTTCGAGCAAGGCAACTCATATCAGGAGTTCACGATATTTGAAATCGTGACACACTCCTCTAGCTTGGCCCCTGGTCATCACCGATGATCACGAGAAGGGGAGGAGCTAGTGCAGCCAAGCTCTATTTCGGCGATCGCGACATGGAGTGTCAAGACCCTCCATCACAAGAATGTTGAAATGCGAAATCATGATAAGATAAAGACCATTGATTTGGAGTACACAATGAGGACTGTTGGATCAGGGTTGTGGGTCAGCGAACCACGTCAGAAAGGACACGTGGCACACTCAGACATTGACAAGTGTCAAGTTCAAACAACAAATCAGGTACATGTAACTCACGAATCTGAGTGACATATGGCAACTACTTGGCCCATGCCAAGTCATCAAGTGACGTCAGCAATTTAAATAAGATCAAGACCGTCGAATCATCCAAAATAGATCTTAGTCATCAGATGTTCGAAGAGCCATCGGGGTTCTGGACAGACGATAGAATTCTCTAGTGGGAGAAGTGTCGATAGCCGCGTACCATTGGATCCAGTGAAGCTGCAAGGGGGATAAGGGTTGAAACTCATTTAACTCTCAAAATATCAGGAGAGGTAGAGAGTCATCGATCTAAGAAAGGATCGAAATGTTGGTCTCTTTCGTGAAATCGACAGTCGGGAGTTTTGACATGTTCCACATCTCGAAGTCCCGATAGGTGAAGTCCTGAAATTACGACAACCATCCATCTCAGCGCATGATTAAGTCATAGCCATCAGATTTAGCAGTGAAAGGATGAAAACTAACCATTGATCTGTCTCCATGGAATAAATGTGAACCGTTTGATTGTTTTGGCGATTTCGTGATCGTGAGTTTAGTAAAGTGTGAAGTCACGAAGACTCGAATGTCTAAACGCCGAAACCCTGTCAACCGTCTATCTCATCAGGAGGATGAATCGTGGGCGTTGAACTGAGAAGTGCTCAAATGCTCATTTGGTCTAAATTGCCTTAAGCATGAGGTCACCACCATTGGTCATATTGTAAAGAGGTTTGACATTGCAGAGTGTAATGCGTTGTTGAAATTGTTGAGCTAGTGGTTTTGTAATGCATGGTCATGTGAAATGGATTGAAGGAAGTGCCTCCACAGAATCTGGTCTCTATGAAGTAAAAGAGATTTGATATCGAGTATAAAGGATTAAATTGATCCATGACTGTGATCAATTTATGAAAAAACCTTCACGGTATAATGAACCGATACACAGTCACGATTAAAAGAGAATAAATCATGAAAAACATGAATAATGAATAAAAAGGAAAAATAATATTAATTAAAGTTTAATTATCATTTTAAATGAAAAGGTACAATGGTTCAAATAAAGGGACACGATGTTTTAAATTTCACACCCGTT
>ML812808.1:13631-28852 GCA_009831015.1 Picea engelmannii
TCCGTTCCGATCAAGAGTTGTTCAAGCCAAAAATATATTCAAGCAATAACGCGTATAGGATTGCATGGGTAAGAGTTCTAATAGCTCCATGTGCTTCAATGAACCTTTATTTAAAATTTTACTGTAAATTTAACTTTGTTCACCCAACTTTCCAATCAAGAGTGTTCAAGCAAAAAATATTTAAGCAAGAATGTGTATGGGATTGCATGGGTAATGATTCTAATACTGGTTAGAATATTAACTTATATATGTTACAATCATGGAACTCATGACCTAACTTGTTAAGTAGGTAATTCGATGAGATAACGTAGGAGACTAAGTTAGAGATAAGTAATGTTAGGATTGTATTTCGGATCAAAGAAGTAGTTGAGTGCATGGCTCAAGAAGATAAGGATAAGGACAAGCTAGATTGTGGTAGTTGATAAAGTAAATGAGAGCCCTTGATCTCTGAGCTAGGTCAATAGTTGAGCTCTACTTGATAATATATAAATACATATGTTATTTTCTAATGCAATAGTTGATCTCTACTTGATATTTTATAAATACATATGTTATGCTCTAATGTAATAGACATGTAATTATGTGTGTACTCTCTCTCTCTCTCATATGGTCCTCAATATGTCTAATTATATCTTCAGGTGCTTCAATGAATCATTTTTTTTAAGTTTTAAAGGTACTATTGTAAATAACATATGAATAAACTTCAGAATGTGTGCATTCAGTACTAGATTATTGGGTGTTGGTTGGCTTAGCAAAGATGTGTTCTTCTTTGGAGTTTAGGGGTTCTAATGTCTTTGGGTTTTTACAGGTTTTGAAGGTAGTATTGTAAATAGCACATCAAACCTCAAAATATGTACGTTTAATACAAGCTTGTTGGTTGGCTTAGCAGAGACATGTTCTTGTTTGGAGTATGTATATGTGACCTTTGAAATATAGGTAGTTTCTCTCCATCTCCGAATTGCAGGAATCCATATTATACATAAACTTCACTATGAGAATTAATTTGTGGAGGAACCGAGCGTAGAGAATGCAACAACAATCTAGATATATAAATTTACAAAACAATAACTAAATAACAATAAAAAATGACACATAGAATATATGTGGTAAAACTATGACTATTTTTCAAGGAAACATCCACATGGAAAGGGAATCGATTATTATCATTTCTCAATCTCGAAGATTATAAAATAACCCAACAATAGTAGGCTTTACAACTCTGTTACAATTTGTCTCTACAGGTTTCACAAATATATATATATATCACAACGTCTGATACATAAACTCACTGTAATAACTATCGAATTGTCGGATCCTATTTTGGGTTAATTGGTTATGAACCGACTGAATGAACTACCTCAAATCATAGTATCCTATTTTTGGTTAATTGGTTTTCACTGATTCAACAATCTCCACCTTGACAACAATTTACCTAGTACCTTTCTTAGGTTCATTCATCACCTTTTCTGCAAGCCAAGAGAATACAAACATGATCACATCTTCTCTAACAATATTGACTTTGTAAACATGTCTACACAATTTTCTCAAGTAAGGAATTTCATAAGTGATACTCCACCTCCATCAATAATATGTCTTACAAAATGATATTTAATAGCAATATGCTTAGTCTTATTGTTATAAGTTAGATTTCTAGCCAAATTAATAGCACTTTGACTATCACATAATACTTTCACCTTGTCCAGCATCATTCTAAACTCACCCAATAAACGCTTTAACCAAATTTCCTCCTTGCAAACCTGTGAGGCATCTATATGTTTTGTATCAGGAGTGGATAAAGAAAATGTGTTTTGAAGCTTAGACATCCAACAAACATGTCCTCCTGCAAGAGTAAGGACATAACCTGAAGTAGATCTTTTTTTATCCAAATCACTTGCAAAATTTGAATCAACATAACCACATACTGAATCACTGCAACCATTATATAGGTGATACAATAATTATTTGTGCCTCTAAGACATCAAAGCACCCATTTCATTGTTTCCCAATGCTCTTTTCCTGTATTTTCCATGTATCTATTGACAACACCAACTACATGTGAAATATTTGGTTGTGTACTTACCATCACATACATTAAACTTCCTACTACATTAGCATATGGTACACGAGACAGATAATCATTTTCTTCCTTATTACTAGGACATAACTTGAAGAAAGCTTGAAATGGGAAGCCAAAGGGATATTTACTGGTTTCACACTATTCATACCAAATATCATGAGTATTTGCTCTGCATACTTCTATTGTGATAACCACAACTTACCATGTTTCTTGTCTCTGTGTATTTCTATGCTCGAGATTTGTTTTGATGCTCCTAGATCCTTCATATCAAATGTCCTAGCCAATTGAGCCTTTAGCATGTTGATCTCAATCATGATTTAAGCATATTGTCAACATATAACACTAAGATAATGAATATGTCATTTTCAAACCTTTTGAAGTAAACACAATGATCATGCTCACTTCTTGTAAAATTTTGGCTAACCATGAAGGAATCAAACTTCTTGTACCATTGTCTGAGAGACTGCTTTAGGCCATACAATGACTTCTTGATTTTGCAAACAAACATTCTTTTGTGATCCTGAACAATCCCTTCTAGTTGTTCCATATATATTTCCTCATCCAAATCTCCATGTTAAAATGTTGTTTTAACATCTAGTTGTTCTAATTCAAGATCAATTAAATCAACTAGTTCTAATATAACATGAATAGAAACAAGTTTAACAACTAGTGAAAAACATTTCATGGAAATCAATACCTTCCTTTTGAGAATACATTTTTTCTACTAGTCTTACTTTGTACTTTTCAACTTTATTGTCAACACCTCTCTTCAGTTTGTAGACCTGCTTGCAACTGACAACTTTCCTTCCCTTTAGGAGTTCTACCAGGTGCCATGTTTTATTCTTCTCCAAGGCATCCATTTCTTCTTTCATTGTTATTTTCCATTTAGCACTTTTAGTAACATCTATCGCTTCCTAATAACAACTAGGTTCCCCATCATTAGAAATCAAAGCAATACATGAAACATAATATTCATACCTTTTAGGGAAATTCTTGGCCCATGTAAATCTCCTTAGAGTTTGTTGTTGCATTTCCACACTTTCCTAGAAGTTTATCGTAACCTCGCCTTCTTCTTTGGGAGTTTCTTTATGCTCCTCCTTTCTTGTACATGGATGAGTATCCAAATCAAT
Source organism: Picea engelmannii (assembly GCA_009831015.1). Lineage (NCBI taxonomy): Eukaryota > Viridiplantae > Streptophyta > Pinopsida > Pinales > Pinaceae > Picea > Picea engelmannii. The sequence continues at coordinate 16,839 of ML812808.1, forward strand.
TTGGTAAATTTGGCATACATGTTCATGTCTCATTTCAAATTCTACTATATTTGGTTTTATTAGAGAAGATTCATTAAATACTACATCTATGCTAATGATGATTTTGTGGGCAGTAGGATCCTGCAATTTGTATCCCTTAACTCCATCACCATAACCAACAAAGATGTATTTCTTTTATTTAGGGTCTAACTTAGAACGTTGATATTTGGAAATAAGAGCATAAAAAACACAACCAAAAAATTTCAAATTTGAATAATCACATGAATGACATGTCCATACCTCTTCTGGAATCTTATAGTTTATTGTAGTTGATGGTGACCAATTTACCAGATAGGAAGTTGTAACAACTACTTCTGCCCACAACTCTTGTTGCAACTTGGCATTACTGAACATGCTCCTTTCTCTGTAAGAGTCATATTCATTCGTTCAACGACACCATTTTGTTGAGGAGTATAAGTAGTGGTTTTATTCCTTTCAATCCCAGCTTACTTGCAATAATTTTCAAATTCCAAGGATGTGAACTCACCTCCATTATCTAATCTCAAACACTTGATTGAACTACTAGTACTCTTTTCAACCAAAGCTCTAAACTTCTTAAATACATTAAATACATCAATTTTTCTTTTGAGTAAATGGACCCACATCTTTATAGAGTAATCATCTATAAATGTCACAAAATATGATGATCCTCCAAAAGAAACTGTAGGGGATGGCCCCCAAACATATGAATGAATATAATCAAGGATACCTTTACTTGTATGACTACCTATTTTAAACTTCTATCTACACTGCTTCCCAAAAACACAATGCTTGCATAAATTCAAATTCAAAGATTTTAAACTTGGAAGCAACTTACGGTTTATTAGTACCTTGAGCCCTTTCTTACTCATATGGCCTAGTTCCTGATGCCACAAACGAGTAGCTTCATTTGATTCCTCAAATACCACCACTGCTTGATTTATCTTAGTATGCCCTTCTATATAGTAAAGGTTCTCAATCTCTGCAGCCTTCATTACCACCAAAATTCCCTTGGACACTTTCAGTACTCCACCTTGGCATGTACATTTATAACCTCTAGAATCCAAAACTCCCAAGGAAATTAAATTCTTTTTAAGTTTGGGTACATGTCTTACCTCTGCTAAATTCCTTACAATATCATCAAACATTTTAATCTTAATGCTCCCAATCCCAACAGTTTTACAAGAAACAACATTTTCCATGAAAACAACATTGCCATCAATAAATTGGTAAGAAGAAAACCAACTTCTATGTGAACACATGTGATGAGAAGCACCAGAATCTAGTAACCATTCCTGAATATATTGCGAGAAATTACAAATATATAGTACTTCATCAACCATACCTAAACTTGTCTCAACTGAATTTGCTTCCTTTGTGGATTCTTCCTTGGATGCTTGTCTCCTCCAACAATCTTTCTTGAGATACTCTGATTTATTGCAGTACCAACATTTTTGCTTACCCTTCTTTCCTTTTGACTTAGATCTCGATGTACCTCTCGAGTTCTCCCATCTTTCTTTAGATCAACCTCTAGCCACCATTGTTTTTTATGTTGAGGTTTCTAAACTATTGTTTTTTATGTTGAGGTTTCTAAACTGGATTTTCTTCGCACCTCCTCAAACAACAAGGCTCCCACAACAATATCATATTCAATGGTGTTTGTTGTGATAAACCACATAGATGTGACTAAGTGATCCCAAGATTCATGCAATGAACACAATAGCATGACTTCCTCGTCTTCATCATCGTATCTTACATCCATACTAGTTAATTGACAAGTCAGAGTGTTGAAAACATTTAAACGACCAACAATTTTTTTACCTTCTTTCAATCGTAAGTTGTATAACTACCTCTTCAAGTAAATTTGATTCATTAAGGATTGTGTCATGTAAATGATCTACAATCTGCTCCATAAGTATGATGTAGTATCTTCTCCAACGATATTAAACAGAACATCATCTACCAAACACAAACAATTGGTGTTGATAACTCTCATATGTGTATCTTCCCAGTCTTTGTCTATCATATCCACGAGTTTCTTTGACTTTCCCACCAAATCCTTGTGCAGACCTTGTTGCACCAAAAAATCACGCATCTTTAGTTTCCAGAGTTCAATGTTATTTTTCCCATTGAATTTCTCCACCTCAAACTTTACATTTGGTACCTTTGCCATGTTTCAAAAAACTGGAATGGATCAAATCCTTTCCGAATGGAATGAATTGCACCTAGGGTGTCACACAATCGGGTCCATGTGTTGCTCCCCTCAACCACTAATCCTTCTCCTCAACATGTCTCAGTGTACAATGCCATTTCACATTAATTTTGTGTTCTTACTCATGATAATTAATGTAGGGCATCAATATGGAAGCAAAACATTAACATGAAGAAGAATTTTTAGCAATAGAAATGACAAAGTCCATAAACATGACTTTCTCTTCTTGATCTCCTCTTGGTTCTGAGCGTTCTTTCTCCTCTACACATTTTCTATTCTCAGTAACGACCTCCTTATGGCTTGGGCATCCAACAATGACTCGACCTATGGGTTCTCCTCATGGCTCACCCTCCTCTAGCATTTACCTTACGGCTCATTGGATTCTCTTCACAGCAAACCAAACAACATGTGTTCTCCTTTGTGCGTGAGTTTCTCCTCCTCATGGCTTGCCATCCTCTCTACAACCTCGCACCCCCTAACAATGCTCTGATACCACTTGTTGTGGAACCGAGCATAGAGAATGCAACAACAATCTAGATACGCCAAGTTATAAAATAATAACTGAATAAAAATCACAAATGACACAAAGAATATAAGTGGTAAAACCGTGACGATTTGTCAAGGAAACATCCACGAGGTAAGGGAATCGATTATTATTATTGCTCAATCTCGTAGATTACAAAATAACCCAACAACAGCAGGGTTTACATCTCTATTACATAAAACAACTGTAATAACTATCGAACTCTCGGATCCTATTTTGGGTTAATTGGTTATGAACCATTTAAATGAACTACCTCAAACTGTAGTATCTTATTTTTGGTTAATTGGTTGTCAGATGTTCAACAATAGATAGTATACATCTTTTGTCTTCTGTGAATTGAAGAGGAGTGGTCGGATGGTAAGAGAAATCACCTACACTCACACTAAAATTGACGAGGAGAAGACGGTGTACAATTATCTAGCGATCGTTCGAAGGAGGGACGTTGGAGAAGATAGTTGATATTTCCCAATAAGAAAAGTAGTTAAAGTTGATACAATTTATGGAAATGATATACAACGATAAATCAATAATGGACAAAATACAACCAAAAGACTACGAATGAAAAACACTAAATTTTGTTGAAGAGATAATGTTAGGTGCCCGAGATGAAATTTTGCACTACTTCTCGTGGGAAGAGAAAAAATTTCATGGCCCTTTTATGGCTGGTAAATTTGGTTCTATGGGATTAAATATTTGATTCCCAATGGAATATGTTATGGTTGTATTAACAGGAAGAACGGCGAGGGCGGTTGAAAAGACAACACAGACATGAAGAGGAAGAGGAAGCCTGAAAATATTCAAATCATTTCCACCACTGGAAATAGGATTAATCCTCTGCTTGGTGGTATTGTTACGTAACCCTTACAATATTTCTATGAGATTGCTATGCTATGTTTTGTGATTCACAAGGAATTGTAGTGAAAATGTTGCAGGCTCAATAGTTCCCAGCAGCTAGAAAACGCATTTGTGGTCTGATATTGTCAAAAGTGCCTCATGGAAAATCGTTCAATGACCATATAAAACCTAGGAAAAGATATTCTTGGAGGCAACTTCTACATCAACAAAGAGCATTGGAAAGAGATGGGATTCCACCACCTATCTTCATCAAGTCACTTTTGCATCTAGGGTTGTTACGTTACTCCATTTACTGTTTTCTAGTAAAATAAAGTAGTATATATCAGTGGCTCACTTGCCTACAAAATTGGGCACTAAGTTGTAATTTGTAGCTATTAAAAACTCAAACAATACGACTAGTAGAGGGAAGGAGAACGAAAGTAAATAGAGGGCAACTCCCTTAGGTAAGAATAACTATCGAGGAACAATTCTCATCATTTCAATATCCTATCATTGTTTAGGTCATTGCGTTCTACTGATTTTCAAAGCATTTGACGAAATCCGCAGTTGTAGCTACCTAACCAATAATTGTTGTTAGATTTTGAGCATTTCAAGGATATCCTTCATAGGTGCCTAAACAGAGTCAATTGGTTTTGGTTGCTGCTTATTCGGATTTTTACACAAATCCCCTATCTTCTTCTCAAATCATTATCTTCTTCTTTCATCTGGACCTTCCTTTACCCCGCCCTGCCACTGCTTGGAAGAGTGCTTCGTTGTACTTGTTGGACACACTGACTACACTGAGAGGGGGGGGTGAACAGTGTAGGGATATTTTTCCCAAACTTCCCTCTTACACAAAACTCATTAGTCAGCAATTACCATTAACTCATTACTCATTGTTGTCATTTATAACCAGTTAAATGTGAACACATATCAACAACATATATCGGAAATATATCATCAACAAATCATCATCACAAGGAACACAAAGAACACAAGATGTATGTACAATTTTCCTTTTATTACGGACTTCAATCCTTGGGGTTTTTCAACAACCACTGAATAGATTACAACTCTACAAGAGCACTAGCTCTATATGCAAGACTCAACTTACATCCTCAACACCAACTGAGATGAGACAACAATCCTCCACATATATCAATCTGTCACAGGTACGTGACATGTCAGTGGTGTAGCCCACATGTGTATGCTTCCTGGCTCACTACAGCCCGCATGTGTACGCGGTTAGTTTGTATTACAACATGTGTATGCCTTCTAAGTTACTAAGGGTTTTCTCTTCAAGATTAACTCAGATCCTCTGCAACCAATTCATCATTCTCTTCTATCTCTTACTGTCCAGTATGACTCATAACCAATCACAATACATCCAAGCTCTCCAATAATTTATTCATGCTTCTCAACCATACAACATGAATGCTACTCAATCATGTATAAGCAACCAGTATACTATAGCAATCATATCAGCATTGAATCATAAGAGTGTTGCTCACTCCATCAACCAACACAAATCACATCATAACAGCCATACCAACAATGCCTTAAGCATTCACCACACAATAATCAATAGTATCCATCAAGACAATAATATAACTATACCATAATTTCTATGGTAGATCTGAGCCCATAGAATGCATATCTGGAACCTACTTCAGTCTTCAAGAGCCTGTCCTCATCTCAACCATCAATCTCCATGACTTCATCAACTGTACACGCCCTGTCGTCATACAGCTCGCGTATGTACGTGCCCTGGCTCATTGTAGCCCGCGTACACCTCAGAAACTAGGGTTTATGAACCTCCAGGACTTTTGTCATCATGATCTCAAACTTGTCGAAACTTGATGCATTCATGAGATCCTTCATACTCTTTCTCTCTCAGAATAGATCATCAATCATGCTCAAGAGATACACTCAAGATATACACAAAGATCCTCCAAAATGTACGTTTCACAAGAGACCCTTGCCTCTTATTTATACTCTTCATCTTCTAGGTCACTTAACCCACTTCTAGGTCACTTAACCTGTTTTCCTCATTTTAGGGTTAACCACTTTCCATAAATAGAAAGTTCTCCATTACTTTATCATTTAAATATTACTCCTTGACTTTGTCACCTCACTTTATCATTTAAATAATCTTCTTTGATTTTGTCACTTCACTTTATTATTTAAATAACCATTCTTGACTTTGTCACTTTACTTTATCATTTAAACAATAATTTCTTCTTTGCAAGCTCTTTGACTTCTTTGACCTTTTGGGGCTTCAAGCCAACATATGAGGGTCCTCCATCTTCATAAGGCCATAACTCTCAAACCATGAGGAGTTATGTGACATTCCACATACCACCAGAAATGGCATGAAAAGCACTATCCATCTAGGATATTTTCACCAGCAACTTCATTGATCTTCATCTCATTATTCCACATATAAGCATGGGTTCTCCAACCATACTTCTAGGATAAATCAACCGTAAAGCGTCTTCCCGTGAGGGATTTCACCATAAGGGGACCACTTTGGAGTTCATCCATTTGTGCACCTTATCAACCATGATAAGACTATAATGATCAATATTTACATCAACAATGCATCATATACAAATGAAACACATCGATCCATCTTCATCTATGCATTATATTAATGACATCATTCAATCATCATTTTGCATCAATCAATCAATAATCCTTTGACATCAATCAATCACTTGACATCAATAAATGACATCAATCAATCAAACCATTGGCATCAATGACAACATGATCCAACAATCTCCCCCTTTGGCATTGATGGCAATACCAACATTGATGTCAACATGTAGACAAGGCATGCTCTACATCTATAGTCATCAAACATATCAATGTGACTATCTCTCCCCATCAATAAACATAAATCACATCAATTTGATTATCTCTCCCCCTTTGACATCAATGGAAAAGGGTCATTTTCCCTTTGGGGTTGCTCCCCCTGCTTGAACTCTCCTTGGGGCTACTCCCCCTGTCTGAATGCCTTTGATCTTCCTTTGAATAATCTATCCTCTTTTTAACAATGGATATCACTCTGATGTAATGTTGAAGATACATCGCTCATACTCCCCCTGTGACCATTGCTCCCTCTGAAACTATGCCTATGTGCTCTTTCTTCAAGTATAGGGCTCTTTTCTCCTCCTAGAACCATGGGAAGAAGAATGACTCCCCCTATGGGTATGTCTCCCCCTATATTCTTTGCAATATGAACAATATGCTACCATATGACGATCCTTGGACTTGTTTATGCATCAAACTCATGCCATACCAACCATCATGAAACAAAATATATGTCAACAATAAAATAGAGAATCATGAGTAGAACACCACCCAAGTACATCATGTACCAATTGTGTGTCCATCATGCACAACACCCATGTACATCAATACCATACAATGTGCCATGAGATCTCATCAATGGTATGTATCAACCATATGCCAACATGTGCATCTACCAATATGCCAACCATGTGCATCTACCAACATGCCAAACAATTTGCATCCACCAATGTGTCAACCATGCTAACCATGTGCATCTATCAACATGCCAAACAATGTGCATCTACCAATATGCCAAACAAGTGTCATATCACTCATGATATCTCTCCATCATGAAACAAGTGTCATAACCATGTATCTTAAACAAATACCAATTGTTGTGCTAATCAAGTAATACCAATAGTGTACTATCATCAAGCATGTGCCATTTATGAGTGTACCAAACATGCATATCAACATGTATCACCACCTGTAAGTACATCAACCATGCACTAATACTATAACTTGATGAATCCTCATACATGTATGCCAAATCCTCCATTGTGCCAATCAACTGTTAGTAGGTGCCTCTAGCAATGTACCAAGAATGTGTCAATCATGCATCAACTATAGATCATCAATGATGTACAACATGATCACCTCATCAACTCACCAACTACATGTCCCAATATGTAGCCCATGCATATGCCAAATGCATGCATCAAGTTTTCCAACAAGTAAGCTTCCAATAATACATCATAGGATATATCAATGAAACTCAAAAAATGTGTACCAACCATGTACACCAACATATCAGCATCAATCGTAAAGTGATAGTTAATATTTTTTTAGTCAATTTCACATCAACCCGGGCGAGCGATTAGGTCACGCGCTCCTGCGCTCCTGGACCTCCCGCAGGCCGTCGGCCCTGTGGCCCTCACGCCCCCTCCTCCCTCCACCAAAGCTACAGCAAGCTGCGTAGGATCAATGGCGGCTCCCGCGCCCTCTGCTCAGAAGAAAGGCGGCCCTCCTGGTGTTGCTGTAGCGGCGGCCCCTTCAATCTCAGCTCCCCTTCATGGTTGCGCTCCCCCAGGAGCTTCGTCCGCGCCGTCATCAAAGCAAAGAGGTGTCCCTCCTGATGCGACTGAGGCGGTGGATGATGGCCTCCCTTCCTTGGCCGCGGCTCTCTCTTCCGGGATGCCCTCTAATGCAAGCACGGCCCCTGGTGCTCCGGTAGACGAGATCTCGCTAGTTCTGGCCCCCTCCTTTAAAGAGGTGGCTTCTCGCCAGAGATTTTCCTCTGGTATGCATGCAACGGGCCCTGAGGCTACCTCTCGTCAAGGTCGACCAGTCGGGTTGCATGCAGCATTTCCAGAAGCTCCTGCAGTCTCAGTTCAAATGCCAAAGGAAGCCCTAACTCATGCATGCCATTACAGCAAGCACACACTAGTATGCAGGTTTAACGGTTATTGGCCTAATCTGTCGGATCTGCTCGCATGGATCTCTTCCGAATGGTACCCGCTTTTAGAGGGTGAAGTCATCACCTGCCCTTGTGCAAAGGGGTTTTTTATAGCAGTTTTCGAATCTACAAATGACAGAGACAAAGTGTTTAACGTTGGTCCGTGGTTCTGGGGCAGAGCAGGCCTGTCCATGCAACCATGGACCCCTGTCTTCGATCCATCCACAAACTGTATCTCCTCAGCTCCAGTCTGGGTGAGACTTCCATACTTGCCCCTGCATTTCTGAGGGGATGAGTCTCTTAAAGCGATTGGCAATGGCCTCAGCAAGTTCCTCTGCAGTTGTCCGGATTCAAAGCCAGCCCGCTCCACCTTCGCTCGAATTTGTGTTGAAATGGATTTCTCCAAAGGTTTCCCAGCTGAAATAATTCTTCAAGGCAAGGACTTTTCCAGGACCCAAATCCTCGACTATGAGAATCTCAGCTTCAGGTGTAGGAACTGCTTTGAAACGGGGCACTTAACCCGTAGCTGTGGAAAACAACCCGGGAAAAAAAGGTCGTCCAAAAACCAAAGACCAACCTGGTGGACGGGGGCACCATCGGAACCGCGCATTGAAAGCAAGTCCCAGGAAGCGGCAAAAGAAGCAGAAGTTGAAGCCGACACCAAGCCCCATGCTAAGGGGGAAGCTCCGGCAGAAGCCTCTCCCAAGTCGCCCACCCGGCCAGAACCCCAGACCTCATGCTGGGCAGATCTAGCCGACGAGGAAGACCCTCTGGACCCGTTGGAAAGTCAATCTATGCACCAAAGTATTGAATGGCAAATGGTGTCAAAAAAGAAAAAAAAAATCCAAGCAAGAAATGATGTAACAACGCAGAGCCGTTCAGGCTCGCTGAAATAGTTTTATTTCTATAATTTAGTAATGAGTTAGGATCTTCAGGCAGTAGTTTTCCAGTTTTCAAGCAAAGCTTTATCGATGTATCGAACCCAGTGGCATGTCCACTGTTATTAATACAAATATCCATTAACTGTTTCTGTCAAAAAAAAAAAAAACATATCAACATCAATCCTCCATTCACTATAGCAAATACTAAGCATCCAACAATGCATGTACTAGTAGTATGCTCCAATAGATCAATGACATCTCGAGCTAGCATCATCAAGTTATATCACATAACCAAGGTTCCATAACTTCGCTATCATAACCAACATTGTTCTTCAACAGAAAATGCCTCAATCCATACTCATGGGTTAGTGTCATGCATCTAAGATGGCCTTTCATTACTTTTTATCATCACTTTACATAATCCAATATAGAATCATGAAAACTTGCAGCAAACAATGTCAGAACCTACAACAAACAATGTTAGACCCTGCAACAGAGTGTTATACCATCACATCAAGTTGCACCTCATGTGCATTGCTTTTTTCCCAAGGCTTTACCACATATACACGGCATGTTGCACAACATATTTGTATGTACGTGGCCTATTCATAGGTCAGCCTGCGTATGTACACGACTGATACCATTGCCACCCGTGTATTCTTCAGTAGATGAGACACTTGAGCTCCCCTTTAGGCTTTCATTATGTTATAGTTTCTCAGTCTTCTTCACCCACTTCTGAATGTGTCCCTGCTTCTCAGAACTTGAGCTCTGAGCTTCCATCTTTTCAAAGATGTCTCCCTTCCTTACTTCATTCATTTTTCTAGTCATGCTATATGAAGTCCTCATCATGGAATTTCTTCTTGTGTTCCAGCAATCCTGGGATGTGTGGCCAAATCCACTATAGTTGTAGCATCTCATGGTGTTACAGTGAATAGCAATGTGTCCTACTTGATCACATCTCCAACACCTTATGGTGTTATGAAATCTTCTTTCATTTCTCCTTGCATAAGATCTGCACTCCAAAGCTTTGTGACCATATTCATTACATGAATAACATTGACCATGAAAAATGTTTTCATACCTTTGCTTTGGTGTCCATCTTCTTTGAGGTGTAAGGATGTCTTCTTGATGTCTTCCTTGATTTTTTCTTTTGAAACTTTCCTTGCCTTGTGTAGATGGTTGATTTGCAACATTGTCTTCATCCTTTGAGGGACTTACCTCGTGCTTCTTTGAGGTGCTTGCTTCAACATGTGTAGCTTCTCTCTTGTATCCAAGACCTGATTTATCATATGGTGATCTTTGACTTTCCAGGATCTCATTCAAGATTTGAGAGTTATTCAATAATTTGTTTGATTTATCTACCTTCTTTCTAAGGTCAACAACTTCAGCTTCTAACTTATGACATGACTCTTCCTTTTCATTTATTTGATTCTTCAATAGTTTCTCTACCCTTTTGGCTTCTTCAATTTGAGTCTTGAGTAGGGATGATTTTAGGGGCTAAATTTCGCTCATGGGATAATTTTCCATGGTTTTTCCAAAAACAAGATTTGCTATTTCAAAAATGATTTGCCCAAATTCTATACGATAAAATTATTTTACCTTAAAAATCGCCAAACTTTTATAAAAAATATATAAAATCCTTAGAAATTAGAATATTTTTACAAAAATATCGTCAATCATTTATAGTTGGCATATGAAGGATTTATAAGATTAGTCAAGGTTTCTACATTTTAAAATAAATTTCCATCCTTAAAATCATCCTTGGTCTTGAGATGGACAATAGTTTCAAAACTTTTGTTAATTTTATCATCTACCTTCATATCTTCTTTTTTATTCTTTAGTCTTGTGATCTCTTCTTCCTTTTCTTCTAATTGAGTCTTATTACTCTCTTCTTGTTCCTCGAGCATTTCCCTTAACTTCAAGATGTGTATTTTACTCCTCCTAAGAAACTTCTTGGTGTTATCTAAAAGATAGCTATAGTCTATATAATAATGGTCATTGCTATATTCATATAAACTATCTCCAACTTTATTTTGAAGTTCTAATAGATCTTCTTCTATTCTTTCCATGGGATAACTACCATCAAACTCTACACAAACTATTTCTATATTTTCTTCTTCACTTGTAGAGAAAAATTCAACATCATCACATTTTGAATCATTGCAATCAAGAGTCTTTGGAGATTCTTTACCTTCATTTGAAATACCTTCGAGATCTTCATTTTTGCCAACATCATCACGTGATCCTTTGCTTTCATTCGAAATATCTTCAAGATCTTCATTTGTGCTGACATCATTACTTGATTCTTTTCTTTCATTTGAAATGTCTGAAGATCTTCATTTGTGCTAACATCATTACTTGATTCTTTGTCTTCATTTGAGATGTTTTCAAGATCACATTTAGAAATAATGCATTCAAGAGTTTTTGGAGATTCTTTACCTTTAATGATCTTGATGGAGTGGTCTTCAACATCTTCCTTCTCCTTCTTGCTTTGATATGTCTCCTCTAGCTTTAGCCATAGATCCTTGGCGGAAGTGCATTGTCCCATGCTCTCTTTGATAGGACTTGAGAATCCACTAAGAATGGTCTTGAGAGCCAATGCATCATTCTTCTTTCCTTCCCTTTGAGCTGCAAACTTTGACTTGTTCTTCAATGAAACTAATCCACCAATGGCTACTTTCCAAATACCCGCTCCCATGTCTTTCAAGTGTACTCTCATCTCTATTCTCCAAGTAGAATAGTTTTCCTCATCAAGGATTGGAACTTCATCAT